>CAUYQU010016219.1:0-11122 GCA_963574635.1 Cheracebus regulus
GTGGCTCCTCTGCCGGGAATCTCCCGGTCTGTGGGCTACAAAAATTCGTCGGAAAGTGCAGCGTCCACTCGTTCTCTGCGCTTTCACTGGGAGCTACATTCCTGAGCTGTTGCTAATCGGCCATCTTGGATCTCTCTCCCATCATTATTAAGTTCATAGTTTACATAAGATTCACTTTATAGTATCATATAGAATAGTTTAACTGCCACACAGATCATTAGTCAATCCTAATATAGAAACCAGGAAATTTTAAATTTTTTTTAGCTAACAAGTTGCTTTGGTTAGTTATTGGTAAATTTTTTTCTCTCCATGTTTATTTACAAGGTTTTAATCTAAGCAACAAAAAAAATGAAAGCTTTAGTAACCTTTAAGTTTTATGTTGAAGGGTATACTTTATTTTAGGTCAGTCACAGTGGCTCACACCTGTAATCCCAGCACTTTGGGAGACTGAAGTAAGCAGATTGCTTGAGTCCAGGAGTTCGAGATCAGCCTGAGCAAGATAGTGAGACCTTTTCTCAACTTAAAAAAAGAAAACCTAGCTGAGAACGGTAGTGCACACTTGTAATTCCAGCTACTTGGGAGGACTATTTGAGCTCAAGAGGTCAAGGCTGCAGTGAGCCATAATTGCAACACTGCACTCCAGTCTGGGCAAGAGAGCAAGACCCTGTCTTAAAAATAAAGAGTAGCCCAGCGCAGTGGCTCACACCTGTAATCCCAACATTTTGAGAGGCTGAGGTGGGCAGATCACCTAAGGTCTGGAGTTCGAGACCATCCTGGCCAACATAGTGAGATCCGTCTCCACTAAAAATACAAAAATTAATCAGGCATGGTGGTGTGCTCCTGTAGTCCCAGATACTCAGGAGGCTGAAGCAGGAGAATCTCTTGAACCTGGGAGGCAGAGGTTGTAGTGAGCCAAGATCCTGCCACTGCACTCCAGCCTGGGTGACAGAGCAAGACTCCGTCTCAAAAAAATAATAATAAAAATTTAAAAATAAAGAGTATACTTGATTTAAGAGTTAAGTTTCTTTAAAATAGATTTTTTGGTTGCCTCTTTGTTTTTGTTTTTTGTCTTCACCTAGGAAAAAGAAGAGTAATTTCTTGCCTTAAAAATCTACATGGTAAAAGATGTAAGATTTGTGACTTTTCTTGAGGAAATTATTAGGAGATTTAAACTCTGAAACTATTAGCTACTCAAATATTTTTGGGGTTTTTTTTGTTGTTGTTGTTGTTTCGGTTTTTTTTTAAGACAGAGTCTTGCTCTGTTGCCCAGGCTGGAGTGCAGTGGCATGATTTCCACTCACTGCAGCCTCCACCTCCTGGGTTCAAGCAGTTCTTCCGCTTCAGCCTCCTAAGTAGCTGGGATTACAGGTACCCACCACCACGCCTGACTAATTTTTGTACTTTCAGTAGAGACTGGGGTTTCGCCATGTTGGCCAGGCTGGTCTTGACCTCCTAACCTTAGGTGATCCGCCTGCCTTGGCCTCCAAGAGTGCTGGGACTGTATTTTGTTTTTAAATGTTTAAAAATTACATGGATAATAAATTACCTAAATGTTTAACTTTGTATTTGAAAAGGGGGATATGTTTACATTTAGGGTTTTAGTCTGATAAGTATTCTGTTCTCTTCTGGAATTACTGTCTCTTAGCTGCATTGGGTGTGGTATTCCTGGCTGGTATTTGTGGGTCTCACTGAAGAATGGCATCACCCCTTATCTTCGCTGTGCTGCATTGTTTTTCCACTATTTACTTGGGGTAACTCCGCCTGAAGAACTGCATACTAGTAAGTAGAAAAATGAAAGCACTGAGTGGAAAATGAGAGATTTTCTTTGTTCTTACCTTCAAGCTCATGAATACAAGGTTAAAGCAGACAAAACCACTTCTTCACTCCCCATTTCTTTCATCTGTGTTCATTTCAAACATGTGTGCCCTGCCCTGGCATAGATTAAAGGTGAGGCCAAAAAATATATTAGCCTTTTAATCTGCAAGACCTACTCTTAGCTCCTATCTATGTATAGGTTATAGGCTTGAGCTTATAAAATATCTGCATGCAGAATATAACTGACAGGCTACACAAGAAATTAGAAACATTGGTTATCTTTAGAGAAGAGAATTGTTTGGCTACATAGGTGGAAGACTTTACTGTATAGTATGTTATTTAAATTTTGGACATATAGGCCAGATGCGATAGTTCACATCTATAATCCCAACATTTTGGGAGGCTGAGGCGGGTGGATCACTTGAGGTCAGGAGTTCGAGACCAGCCAGGCCAACATGTTGAAACCCCATCTCTAAAATACAAAAGAATTAGCTGAGCGTGGTGGCGCATGCCTGCAGTCCCATCTATGTGGTAGGCTAAGGTGGGAAAATCACTTGAACCCAGGAGGTGGAGGTTGCACTGAGCCAAGATTGTGCCACTGCCCTCCAGCTTGGGTGACAGAGAAAGACTCTGTTTAAAAAAAAAAAACAAAAACTGGACGTATAACTACATTAAAGAATTAAAGTGCTGCTAGTAAAAGCCTCCTGGAACCAACTGAGGCCATGTATATTTAAGCAATAGGGTCACCTTCTCATTTACTTCCCTCTGTATCTAGACCAAAGTAGGGAAGCTTTCCTGTGGGTTTGTTTGGGTAAAACTCAGAATGTTTATATGATTTTGGAAGAGTCACCAAAATTGCTCAGAGATTCTTCTTTTGTCCTTTGAGAATAAGCTGACTAGGTTACTGTTACTGGCTATCAACTTGTTTATCTTGAGCTCAGTTCAGTAGGGTTTATCTGATCTAGGTTTTTCATGGACTTGTATAAAATTTCAAGTAATTGCCAGTACAGATCTATTGTTTGCTCACATACAAAAAAGTCATGTATTTATCTCATAGGTGCTATGGTACAGTTGTGAGTGAAATAAAGTCCTTTTTAGTGGGAGGAATCCAATTATAAACACATAGAGAAATATATATATAATGTAATATCAAATGCTGATAAATATTATAAGGCAGAATAAAGCAGTTTAGGGATAGAGGGCATTGGGGCCAGAGTGGGAAACTCTCCAAGATAGTTTTCATGGAATGCTTCTCTGTGAGGCAACATTGAACAAACAGCTGCATAGATAGGGTTCAGTTGGACAGACAGCTGAAGGAAGAATATTCTCAAGTAGAAGAAGTTATAAATCCCAAGGCTTTGTTTGACATAGTCAAAGATTTGCAAAGAGATGAGTATGGCTGAAGCCTAAGGGGAGGGTAACAGGTCTAAGAGATAACCAGGGGCAGCTCACTCAGGGCTTTGCGCCATGATAGGGACCTTGTATTTTATACTAAGCATGGTTACACGTTAGAGGCATCTGATCAGGAGAGTAACTCAGTCCAATTTCTGTTTTAAAAAATCACTGTGACTTATTTGCCACCTATGATTTTATAGAATAAGAAATATACTTTCTACAAGGACAGTATAGAAATGAGCATAAACAGTGAAGAAACTTTAATAACAGGTTGACGAGGTAAGAATAATGTACTTATTAAATGTATTTTTAATCTCTTGCAGATTCTGCAGAAGGAGAGTACAGTGCACTTTGTAGCTATCTGTCTTTACCTACAAATTTGTTCCTGCTCTTCCAGGAATATTGGGATACTGTAAGGCCCTTGCTCCAGAGGTACTGTGGGGGGTAAAATGTCATTGTTGGGTTATTATACAATTTGAAATTTTAAAATTACAATTACCTGCTAAGCTTTTAGTTCAGTTAGCATTGATTAAAGGGGTGGCAAAAGTATAGAAGATTCCTAAATTGCACACTTAAGAAGTGGGGATAAAGCCAGGTGCATAATCCCAGCCTGTAATCCCATGCTTGTAATCCCAGCACTTTGGGAGACTGAGGTGGGCAGATCACGAGGTCAAGAGATTGAGACCATCCTGGCCAACATGGTAAAACCCCGTCTCTACTAAAAATATAAAACTTAGCCAGGTGTGGTGGTTCATGCCAATAGTCCCAGCTACTCAGGAGGCTGAGGCAGGAGAATCACTTGAACCCGGGAGGCAGAGGTTGCAGTGAGCCAAGATTGCGCAACTGCACTCCAGCCTGGCAACAGAGTGAGACTGCGTCTCAAAAAAAAAAAAAATAGTAGGGATAAGACCAACAGCCACAGGCAGTTGGAATTTGTTTCCTCCACTATAACTACCATTCATTTTATTTACTTTCCTGACAGCTGGTGTCTCGTCTGCTTTAAATTGGGGGTGGGGGGTGGAGATGTTGCTAGCAGGCATAAAGTCACAATTAGTATCAAAAGAACCCAAATTGGAGCTGTATCCAAAATAGGAGCATATCTCACATCGTAGCACATGTATCAGGAGGGTGACTGAGAAGAGAAGGAAGGTCATTTGATAGATCAAAAAAAAATTTCAATTAAACTTCCAAGAGAGAAATGTGGCTTCTTTCAGAAAAACTTTCTACCCTATTTGTTACTGGCCCTCCTCTTCATTGTCAACGCTCCTAACCTCTAATCTCCTTACCCTATCTTTGCCTGCACCATTTTCCATCATTTTTATAATCAGTTCTCACTGTATTACTTTCCTTGCCTGTCATTTCCTTTATTCTCCTTGCTTTCTACCTTTTTCTTTAATCATTTTCTTTTTCTTTTAATACTAAAGTCAGTATGAGTGTGAATGTTGGCTTCTGACTCCTGCCACCCTTCTTGTGTAGTATGTTCTCTGTGTTGGGTTCTTTTCTTTGCTTCCTCATTTGACTCAAGATATTCTGATCTCTATGACCAAAATGAATTAAGAAAATCAATATCATGCTTTCCTACAATTACAGTAGGTTGAACTAATTTTACTTTTATATTCTTGGAGTAGGTAAGTCTTAATTGCTGCTCTAGTTTAGTCAAGTATTAAAAATTCACACTTTGAAACAGAAAGTCCTTGCCCTCTGTATCTTTCCAGACCCTCCTTCTCTCAGAATCTTTCCTCATCCTCTGCCCTATGTTGCGGGAGAATGACCCTGGGAATTTCTCAGTCTACCTTGTCAGCTGGCTTCTGTATGGGTTCAACCAGTGAGAGAGGAGGCACTGGCAGGATTTTGGAGGTCAGGAAAAAGAGAAGCCCCAGTGTTCATGCTGCCTCTCTCTATCTTGTGGGGTATCTCTGGCGGTGATTGCAGCTCTTGTCTGGCTCCAGTTCCCACCAGACAAGCCTACTGTGATTCCAGTATCCACTGGTGACCCTAGCCTCTGGGTTCCGTGATACCACTGTTTCGTTTTCAGTCTAGGGGAGTAGTAATCTCTAGTTTGCCTTGCTTTTTTGTCTCATGGTTGGCTTATCAGCCCTTCCATCACTTTTATTACTAACTCTTGTTAAATTCTCTCTTGTTTAAATACTT
Organism: Cheracebus regulus; assembly: GCA_963574635.1. Taxonomy (NCBI): domain Eukaryota; kingdom Metazoa; phylum Chordata; class Mammalia; order Primates; family Pitheciidae; genus Cheracebus; species Cheracebus regulus. The sequence continues at coordinate 5,362 of CAUYQU010016219.1, forward strand.
AGAATGGTTTCTGTTTTTCCAGTAACACCTTGATGATATACCCTTTAAGAAAGAAATTAATAAGAGAAGGAAAAATAATTAGACACAAAAAAGAAAGAAAGGGAGAAGAAAAGGGGCAAAATGATAAATATAAAAAGGTAAACATAAAAAGATAAATATGAGACTGGACACAGTGGCTCATGCCTATAATTCTAGCACTTTGGGAGGCTGAGGCTGGCGGATCACGAGGTCAGGAGTTCGAGACCAGCCTGGCTAACATAGTGAAACCCCATCTCTACTAAAAATACAAAAAAAAAAAAAAATTAGCTTGGTATGGTGGCATATACCTGTGGACCAGCTGCCTGAGAGGCTGAGGCAGGAGAATTGCTTGAACTCAGGAGACAGAGGTTGCAGTGAGCCAAGACCATGCCATGGCACTCCAGCCTGGGTGACAGAGCAAGACTCCATCTCAAAAAATAAAAATAAAATAAATATAGAAAGGAACATAGGGCTGGGCATGGTGGCTCATGCCTGCAATCCTAGCACTTTGGGAGGCCAAGGCAGGCAGATTGCTGAGGTCAGGAGTTAGAGACTAGCCTGGCCAACATGGTGAAACCCTGTGTCTACTAAAAATACAAAAATTAGCCAGGCATGGTGGCACATGCCTGTAATCCCAGCTACTCAGGAGGCTAAGGCAGGAGAATCATTTGAACCCTGGAGCCAGAGGTTGCAATGAGCTGAGATCGTGCCATCCCACTCCATGTTGGGCGACAGAGCGAGACTCCATCTCAAGAAAAAAAAAAAAAAAAAAAAGGAAAGAAAAGAAACAGGAACATAGGCTGGGCACTGTGGCTGATGCTTGTAATCTCAGCACTTTGGGAGTCTGAGGCGGGCAGATCACCTGAGGTCAGGAGTTCAAGACCAGCCCGGCCAACATGGGAAAATTCTGTCTCTACGAAAAAATACAAAAATTAGCCAGGCATGGTGGTGTGTGCCTGTATTCCCAGCTACTGAGGAGGCTGAGGCAGGAGAATCACTTGAACCCGGGAGGTAGAGGTTGCAGTGAGCAGAGATCACCATTGCACTCCAGCCTGGGCAACAAGAGCAAAACTCCATCTCAAAAAAAAAGAAAAAAGAACACAGAAGGGGCAGAAAGAATTGAAGAGAATGGCTTGTGGACAAATCATGTACTGAAACTGATAATCCATTTGTTTTTTTCTCTTGGCTCCACATATAGGTGGTGTACAGATCCTGCTTTAATAAACTGTTTGAAGCAAAAAAACACCGTGGTCAGGTTGGTTTTACTACTTAATCCTTTCTCCCCCATCCACAAGTTGTGATTTCTAGAGTAGTTGGTTTGTTGAGTATGCTTTCTAGACTGCTTTCTTTAGTCTCACTCAGTACAGTGTTCCTGCATTTCTGTTAGGTCTTTGCCAGAATTCAGATTCTTCCCACAATTGTTTTTTTTTCTTGGAGTGTCTGTCCTTTTCCTCTTAGTAGAAGCCAGCAGTTCCTCTTGAGAGAATTTTTTTTTCTTTTCTTTGAGAGTCTTGCCCTGTCACCAGGCACCAGGCTAGAGAACAGTGGCGCGATCTCAGCTCACTCCATCCTCCATCTCCTCAGTTCAAGCCGTTCTCCTACTTCAGCCTCCCGAGTAGCTGGGACTACAGGCGCGCACCACCACACCCAGCTAATTTTTGTGTTTTTAGTAGAGACGAGGTTTCACCCTGTTGGCCAGGATGGTCTCGATCTCTTGACCTCGTGATCCACCCGCCTTGGCCTCCCAAAGTAATGGGATTATAGGCATGAGCCACCACGCCTGGCCAAGAGAATCTTTTTTAAGCTAGCATGTGCCTGTCAAAAGGCAAAGGTGGAAGAGGCATCATGGAGCTGCTGGTATGTTAACTTCACAAGGTAGTGGGTTACAGTATTTCTATAAGCCACTTTTGTTTTTGTTTTTGTTTTTTTTTAGAATAAAGCAAGGTATAAATAGAACCATATCTATGTCCTTAGAAACTACCCTAAAAACTTTTCTTCAGCCCTCCTATCTCCTTTAAGTTATGGCTCTAACAAAATCTACCTCTTTTTTTTTTTTCATGTTGGGCCCGTGATTACAGTATGGTATTTTTTATCCCTAGTTTACAGACAGTATTTTTTTTTTTAGTAGCATTATCTGTAATAGTCAAAAGGAAGCAACAACCTAAATGTCCATCTGTGGATGAAGGAATAAACAAACTCTTATATATACATACAATGGAATATTATTTAGTCAAAAAAGGAAAAAGTAATGACACATGCTACAACTTGGATAAATATTAAAAACATGCTAAGTGAAAGAAGCCAGACACAAAATGTCACATACTGTATGATTCCTTTCATATACAGGCTTAGGTTCAAAGACTTAGGAAGTATTAGAGAATTTAGGATTTGTAACCAGCTCTGTCTAATTTTCTTAGACAGAGAAGGCTGTGTTCTTAACTCTACAACTTTATGTTACTTTTCTATACAGTATAGAAATCTAGCTAGAACAGTTTAGTCCTAGGAAGTAGTGGAAGTTAAGTTTGGAAAGGAATCCAGCTTATGAAAGATTTGGAATTACATGCTGAGAAGTTTGGATTTGATCAAGCAATAATGGGAATTACTTTGGATTACAAATGTGTATCCTTTTGCTATTTTTAAGACTTTATCACCTTGGTCAGTTTTTGATCTGGGCTTATTTACTCAAAAATAAAATTGCCTTTTAAATTACATTTGTAGGTACCCCAGAAAAAGAAATAGTTTGATAGAACTTCCTGATGACTATAGCTGCCTCCTGAATCAAGCTTCTCATTTCAGGTAAGGAGAGTATGTGTATATATGTGTATAATTTTAAATCATTTTCTGAACTTGCAATTGGTATATGCCATAACTAACACACTTACTTTTTGTTGTTGTTGTTTTGTGTTTTTTTTATTTTTTAAAGACAGGGTCGGCCGGTGGCAGTGGCTCGTGCCTGTAATCCTAGCACTTTGGGAGGCCAAGGTGGGTGGATCACCTGAGGTCAGGAGTTCAAGACGGGCCTGGCCATCATGGTGAAACCCCATCTAAAAAAAAAAAAAAGACAGGGTCTTGTTCTGTTGCCCAGGCTGGAGTGAAGTGATGTGACCGTAGCTCACTGCAGCCTCAAACTCCTGGGCTCTTTCCACCCCAGCCTCCCAAGTGGTAAAACTACAGGCAGGTGCCACCATGCCCTGCTATTTTTTTTTTAATTTTTAGTAGAGATCAGATTTCCTTATGTTGCCCAGGCTGGTCTTGAACTCCCGGGCTCAAGTGATCCTCCTGCCCTTGGCCTTCCAAAGTGTTGGGATTACAGGCATGAGCCACTGTACCTGACCACAAACCTCCTTTTTAAACAGTGACCTCTGAGTGTCCTTCAAAACAACGATTGTCAATTTTTTTTTAATTGAGGGGAAATCCACATAACATGCAGTTAATCATGATAAAGTGTATAGTTCAGTGGCATTTAGTGTATTCATAATATTGTACAACTGCCTAACCTCTTTAGTTTGCAAACTTTTTCATCACCCCAGTGATGCACTTGTATTCACTAATCACTTCCTGTTCCCCTCATCCCTTACCCCATGGGAATCTGTAATCTACTTTCTGTCTCTGTGGATTTGCCTATTCTTGATATATTATATGAAAGGAATCATACAATATGTGACCTTTTGTGTCTGGCTTCTTTCACTTAGCATGTTTTTAGTATTTATCCAAGTTGTAGCATGTGTCATTACTTTTTTCCTTTTTTGACTAAATAATACTCCATTGTATGTATATATAAGAGTTTGTTTATTCCTTTATCTATAGATGGACTTTTAGGTTGTTTCCTCCTTTTGACTATTACAGATAATGCTACTAAAAAAAAAATCATGTACAAGTTTCTTTATGAACATAACATTTTCATTTCTTTTGGATATATGCCCAGGAATAGAATTGCTGAGTCATACGGTAATTCTGTGTTTAACTTTTTGAAGAGCTGTCAAACTGTTTTCCACATTGGTTGCACCATTTTATGTCCCAACCAGCAATGTGTGAGGGCTCCTTTTTTCTCACATCCTTGCTAGCCCCTCAGTGAACCACCTGAGAGATCTAAACATACAACCTCAATTTTTGGAAGACAAGGTCTCTGCTGTCTATGCTGGCACAAACAAGCCACACCAGAAAAACAAGCCATCATCCCCATGGCTACCTGGCATGGGGTTGGGGGATAGAGGATGCTAACCACTACACAAAATGCCAAAACTCACCAAAATTTACCAGCTTCTTCCTTTATCAAGCGTCCCCCTGGATGCTGCAAGTATTTGACCAGGCTCCAGAGTTCCAAAGTAGTTGCTTCAGACTGGACATGGTGGCTCACACCTGTAATCCCAGCACTTTGGGAGGCCAGAGTCGGTGGCTCAGTTGAGGTCAGGAGTTCAAGGCCAGCCTGGCCAACATGGTGAAACTCTGGCTCTACTAAAAATACAAAAATTAGCTGGGCATGGTGGGGCGTACCTGTAATCCCAACTACTGGGGAGGCTGAGGCAGGAGAATCACTTGAACCCAGGAGGCTGAAGTTGCAGTGAGCTGAGATCATGCAACTGCACTCCAGCCTGGGTAACTGAGTGATACTTTGTCTCAAAAATAAAAAGTTGCTTCAGACAGTTTTTGCTGGCTCAGTAGTTGTTTTATTAGAGTGACTGATTCCTGGAGCTCCCTACCCTACCATTTTCTATGATATCACTCCTTAATCTTTCTTTTTTTTCTTTCAAGCCACAAGAACCCTTATTAAACAAAGTCTTACATGGAAATCTATTAAAACGCAGAACAGGTAATAGCATCATTACTCAGGTTCAAGCTTGAAGAGTGGAGTACACCCCCTCAGGCTTTTTTAGCACCATCTCCCTCACCTCCCACCTCAATCAAAACCACTCTAAAGCAGTGGTTCCCAAACTTTTTAATCTCTTTCACCCCTTTCACTGATTATTTCAAGTGGAAAAGGAACTAGTGAAAACAAAATAGACAAGTTAACAATATACAGGTACTTATTATTAACACCGTGTGTGAGTTACCTATTAGTTACTTCTATAAGAGAGCATAAACCTAAACGTGTCTATATGATAAAAATAATGTCCTATAGCTTAAAAATAATTTTGTATCTTATTATACTTACCTTGCTATAATTAATGTTGTAAGTTATTTGAGTAGCATGAATCATGACCACCACCTGTGAGATGTCACTGAATGGAGGAATTATATTCACATCGGCTTGGGGTGTGAATACTTCATATTTGAATCATAATGCATCATATCTTGAAAATACTAAGCCAAAACTTCTGCTGATATGACTGTGTGTTCTGGACACTTAGGAGGCATCATATCACCTCCCATAGCAAACCACATTGATAATGATGACATGAAACAAGTAGTAACTTGTAATTAAAAGACAAGAATATCAGTAGCCTGAAAATCAAAGTCTATTCAAGACAGTTGATTTACTAGTACTTAATCATCCTTTCTCCAAATTGCAGGAATTCCAGAGCTCCTTTAAGAGTTCTGTAATGTTGCCAGGCGTGGTGGCTCATGCCTGTAATCCCAGCACTTTGGGAGGCCGAGGCGGGTGGATCACGAGGTCAAGAGATCGAGACCATCCTGGCCAACATGGTGAAACCCTGTCTCTACTAAAAATACAAAAAAAAAAATTAACTGGGCATGGTGGCATATGCCTGTAATCCCAGCTACTTGGGAGGCTGAGACAGGAGAA
>CAUYQU010016220.1:0-14260 GCA_963574635.1 Cheracebus regulus
TGGAATATTATGCAGCCATCAAAAACGATGAGTTTGCGTCCTTTGTAGGGACATGGATGAACCTGGAAACCATCATTCTCAGCAAACTGACACAAGAACACAAAATCAAACACCGCATGTTCTCACTCATAGGCGGGTGCTGAACAATGAGAACACATGGACACAGGGAGGGGAGCACTGTACACTGGGGTATGTTGGGGGGAAATAGGGGAGGGACAGTTGGGGGTGGGGAGTTGTGGGGAGATAGCATGGGGAGAAATGCCAGATATAGGTGAAGGGGAGGAAGGCAACAAATTACACTGCCACGTGTGTACCTATGCAACAATATTGTATGTTCTTCACATGTACCCCAAAACTAAAATGCAATAAAAAAAAAAAAAAGAAAGAAAATGCAGGCTGCAAACAACCACCTAATTGCATGCTTAAAGATGTTGCCTTCATTTTAACATTAATAATACACTGTGGTTTCAAGGGGATCAAATGACGAGGAAGAAAGATGGCTCCAGGTTTACTCTGGGCCTTCGAATCTTATGCCTAGAGATAGGAGAGTGAGTATGTGGGGGTGAGTTGCCCACTTATTGAAACAGATGTTTTCCTGAGGTGTCTTTTTTTTTTATATGCACAGTATTTTTGCATTTACCTTTGTGAAATTTCAGAGTGGGTGGCCCTTAACAAGCAGCTGATTGAAATGATACTAATAACAATAACAATCACAGGTAACTTTAATGAGCATCTACTATGTGTTCCTGCTAAACTAAGCTCTCTGCCTGTATTACCTCATTTAAATCTCACAATGAACTTCTGCGAGACATATTTATCTTAGTGTGGGTTCCTCCAAGCAGAGCCTGAGACAAGGATGTGGGTGCAGATGGCTTATTTGGAAGGTGATTCCAGGAGGCAGAAACTGGGGAGAGGAGACAGTGAGACAGGAAGAGAGAAAAGCCAAAAGATGGTGCTTAGATGGACAGGTAATCACTGTGGGTAATTGGGGCTCAGTCCTGCTGGGGACATCTGGGAGCCAGTGAAGAGCACACCTCAGAACTGTCCCACCCTGTGAAGTGGAAGCTGGAGTATTTATCCAGAGACTCCTGTCAGAGAGAGAGCACTGCTAGAGATACACATGCAACTGTCCACTCTGCCTTGGTAGGATTAGGGAGCTCCAAGAAACTGTGACCTGGCCCATTACAAGAACCCACCACAGTACTACCACAAACCCCATTTTGAATAGGAGGAAACTGAGCTTAGAGAGGTTAGGAAATTGCTAAAGGTCACAGCCAGCATGGGGCAGAGCTAAGATTTAAATTCAGGCCTTCCCAACCTGGAATGTACATGTTCAAATTTGGTGGAATCAAGGAGATTTGATCATGAGTCCCTTGAGCACTCATCCAATATGGAAAGCTGATTTATTCCGTCTCCTCTCTGGGGGCCTCCCAAGGTTATGGTGCCCTTCCCCACAACCTACCTATGCACAGCCCTGCATGGGCAGCCAATCTCTCTCTCTCTGAATCAAGTTTCAGAAGGACATCATTAGATATTTCTATCTAGAGGGATAGAAACCATGGATTCCGTTGCTGGACACTAAGTGGTCATTTAATCCCATCTCCAGCGCAATGCGGGAATCCGTCTCAGAGCCTTCAGCCTGCAAACCAGGGGCAGTGGAATGTCCCTACTCCATGGGGTTCCCTGCTCCACTCCAAAGTACCTAGCAGCCATGTTTAAGAGAGAATGTAACTACCCACTGGACTTAGTTTGCTTGGAAAAGCCACTTTTATTTCGTATTTCTTAAAATATTTACAGGCGCAATTTATGCTTTTCCATACTATATTTCCCAGACTAAATGCTGCCCTGTTCTTCTGACAGTTCTTCACAGAATTTGATTTCCAGAATTATTTTCTTTGGTTATATTCTTTTGTACATACTCTTGTCCAGTGGTACTCAACAATAGCCCACTGGGGTACTGTGAACCTTTGATGGGTGTAGCGCTAAATGTCTATTATGATACACATGGTTTATTTTTGTATGACTGGTCAACACTCTGAAGGTCATTTGCATCATTGGGAGCATTGGCCAGATGGTGGTATGGGATGTGACATAGGTCAGAGTACACCTTGCAGCCATGTTTATTGAACATGAGGGAACTCTGCTAAGGGGTATATTAGAGAATTGAATCAGGACAGTCAACAAGTCTAGTCACATGATGAGCCAGTGCTAAAAGGGACATGACCAGAGGGATAAACCTGGATGACTTTATTAATTTTTTTTTAAATTTTTTGAGATGGAGTCTTACTCTGTTGCCCAGGCTAGAGTGCAGTGGTGTGATCTCTGGAGTACAGAGGCTCACTGCAATCTCTGCCTCCCAGGTTCAAGTGATTCTTGTGTCTCAGACTCCCGAGTAGTTGGGATTAAAGACGTGCACCACCATGCCGGGCTAATTTTTTTGTATTTTTAGTAGGGACAGGGTTTCACCATGTTGGCCAGGCTGGTCTTGAACTCCTGACCTCAGGTGATCCATCCACTTGGGCCTCCCAAAGTGCTAGTATTATAGATGTAAGCCATCACACCCAGCAGAACCTGGATGACTTCAAACATTGTAAGATATTGTGTACTAGGGGAGTGACTGCACTGTAATCACAGCTGCCTTGCCTTGGAAGACATTCCTGGTGTTCACCAAGATTTCTAATTTTCTTCTCTTTTGGAGCACAGTGCAAGTTTATTATTATTTTTGTTCCTTGATGTTAGATACTTCCAAAATGAATAAATTAAAAGCTGTTGCACGATTTTCCATGCTTCTTTCTCTGCTGTGGGAAACCCTAAGGCCTTGAATTGAGATCATGGTACCATACGATGATGGGGCCTCTGTCAGCCTGTGTCCTTAAGTAACTGTATTGAGAAGAAACCCCCCCAAAATTATCTCTGGACATATTACATGAGTGAGAAACCTTTATCGTTATTGTAGTTATTAATAGCAGTGACATTTTATTGTTAGATGGCTGGTTTATAAATTTAAATTTTTAACACACAGTATGAAAGAATTTATCAGCAAGAACAATAGAACTCTCTGCTATATACATTAAAACAAGTGATTCCGGGCCTGAGGATGACAGATAAATTGATCATACTTATTATGATTCAGCTTCATCATACTTTGTTTCGGTTGTGCATTCTGGAAAACGTCCTGATTCACTTGGTTTAAAAACCTTTGTGGTTTTAAGCCAATGATATTCTAGGTTTGCTTGTTACTGCACCATAACTCAGTCTATCCTGGTATATTTTCTCAGTGTCTTTTGTCCTGAAATCTTATGTTCAGTATTTGAAGTATGTTGTGGCCAGAAAGATACTAAGTACCCTTGCTCTTCTTTAAGTTTAGTCCCTACAATTTCAGTGAGTATTGGAGATATGGTCCAATTGGCAAAGAAGAAAAGGCTGAGGCAGAGAGTTAAACTCAAACACTACACTACACTACACTACACACACACACAGAATGAGAGTGAGGGAGAGGGAGACAAAGAAAGAAGGAAAGAAATAGAGAGGAAGGAGATATGGGGAGAATGCTTCATTGGGAATAGTTAAGACATCATGATCAAATGCTACTTACCAGAACACCGAAATCCATTGCCTTTATATCCCTGCTTGCATTTACACTTGAAAGACCCTTGGGTATTGAAGCAATTGGCATGGTGGCTGCACGTATGGGAATCCATAGTACATTCGTTTATATCTAAAAAAAAAAAAAAAAGAACATTCCGGTGAACAACTCTGTGGTACAGGGCTTGCTGAAAGACTATCCCTTACACTTGATCAACTGCAGGGCTAAGCACCAAACACCCCCGACAATCCAAGCATTGCCTGAGAACTGAGAGGTGTTCAGAACTGCAGGCACACTGGCCGGCGGCCCTGGCTTTGTCTGCTGCCTGGTATGTAGGAAGTGTGTTTGCTGTCCCCCTCCCCCACAGCAATTTCATCTCCTGCTTATCAATGTTATTAAAATCTGCAAGATGTTTATGTTTTTCTCTTAACTTTTTCATCTAACTTAGAACTAAATAACAATATCGAAAAATCAATTCTATATTTGGAAGGGCTTGAAACTCCTAACAAACAAAAGACCTGATCAACTAGGAACCACTGACATCATCTAACTTATAGGCACAGGCATTTTGTTCTAAGACTGCCAGGAGAAAGGGTCAGGCTGGTCTGAGCTTGTCTGCTAGGTTTAGAGGAGGAAAATTGCCAAATTTCACCCAAGTGAGAGGTTCATTTGCTGTATTCTCCACCCCATTTTCTATCTAGGCATTTGTAGACATATATGTACAACATAGCCTGTTAGTTTTAATTTAGCCACAAAGCTGAGCTCAGATGCTAATCTTAATCACTTTTAAAGTCTCAAAGATTTGTTTCCTTTTGAAGCTTTCCATATGAATTCCACCCTGTCCTGTGGAAACTCCCCTTAGGTATCAGGAAACAGGATTAAACTCTGTTGTAACACAGCATCATAAGATTACAGGACTGCTTGGGTCTGCAGGACGGCGTGGGGTCCAAGTCCACAAGAAACATGGATTTTATGATCCTCTCTAGGATGGTCTTTGTGTTTGAGATTTGAGGAAGAGCTGTGGAGGCTTCACAAGATGGTTCAAAATCCAGCAACTGTGTGTTGCCCCAACATGATTACACAAGACATGTCCTGGGAAGCCCTGAGTATAGGGTTGAAAGAAATCCTATTTTTTCTCAACCATTAGCCTTCCATGTTATGCATATACCTTTGTTACACATGTGTAGAGAAATCCTCAGGGAGCCCGAATTTCGCTTACTGTAGGGCAGGCCCCATCCTATAGTATACAAAGGGCAATGGGAATGCATCCAAGGGTTCCCCAAATACCCCACCTCACTTGTTCATGGATGCCTGAAATCCATTCACTGAGGACCAAAATATTTATTTCACATAGATTAGGGCAATAGCTGACTGGTACCAGAATCTGATCAGAGAGCGATTTTCGTGACTATGGAAAGGGAACACTATATTTGGAGCTTGAACTATGAAAGGGCTGAAAGAGGAGAAAGGAAAGAGCATGGGCCTTCGTGTCTTGCCTACATTTCTCTAAAGCCACTCCTGATGGAAACTGTTATAAACAGATCACTGAGATCAAGAATACATAGACCTTGTTATTCTTCCTTTTAGCAAATATAAATACTGCCTCATGGTTTCCATTTTTAGATCTGTAATTGGAGATGAAACCAAAAATATAAACAAAACAAAAAGCCAAGTTAAAAGGAGTCCCACCAAAATCATCTCAAGACAGTCATTTCCACAAGACGGCTGTATTCCTTACTTTAAATCTTTATCGAACTAGCTTTATAATTGATGTCATTGGAATTCCCTAAATGCCAGACGTTTAAAAAAATCTTTTCCTTATTGTTAAGCTGGTCAGCATAGTGATTGTTCCACTAACAGATTGAATTGACATCAAAATATCTGCAGAGAAGGCCCACAGGTTTGGTGGCAACGGGAGAAAAAAGGAAAAGGTGCCATAGAATCTTACCTACACAGTCATATCGGCCACTGATATATTGCAGTTTGAAACCAACTTGACATTTGCAGTAGTAGCTTCCAAATGTGTTCACACATCTTCGATTGTAGGGACAGATAGCTTTACCAGAGGCACATTCATCAATATCTAGGGTGTAAAACCAGAAGGTGTCAGTGATAGCAAGAAAAGTAGCCGCATGCATGCATGCCTACACACACACACACACACACACACACACACACACACACAGCATGCACATGTGCAGTTTCTTTACCTGGGAAACTGATTATAGTATACTGGTGCCAACATCATATCCTCTGGCAAGTGTTCTAGATCCCCTAGGCACAGACACAGCCCTTCACTTTATCTATTTATATTACTTTATACCTCTTTAAGAGGCATTATCTTTCTATAATATCATTTCTTACATTCACATCTTCTGTTAGGCCTTGGCTGTTCTTGGGCAGGGAACATGTGTCTGGCTTGGTACCTATACATTACATGTGTGCCGAGTCTGTATTTTCCCCAGCTGAATGAATATTGTATATTGTATAACAGATACATTTTTGGAACTAGAGTCCGACAGCTACGCTTTAAGTAAACCAAACATACACACTTTTGCAATTTGCATTTTACAAAATAACTGCTTCATTAGTAAGACTGTCCAAGGCCCCTGCAATATTGACTCACAGAAATGTGGTTGTGAAGGCATGTACTTACGTATAAATTGTGGGTCTGGTGTGATTATGTAATGATGTAATTTTAGTCAACAATAGGCATATTGTTCCTTTTCTACCATTGAGAGTCAGGTTACAGAGGGGCTGACAGCTATGCTGACCCATCCACTAAGCCTCAGGCTTGGTTTAACTTTCAGATGTCAAATCAAATAGATGGTAGGTTGTTCTTCTGAATCTGGCTTATACATGCAAGTTGGTGCTGTCTTACTATTTCCCTTGCATTTTTCTTTTTTTTTTGAGACAAAGCCTGGTCTGTTGCCCATGCTGGAGTGCAGCAGAACAATCATGGCTCACTACAGCCTCAAACTCCCCAGGCTCAAGTGATCCTCCCACCTCAGCCTCCTGAGCAGCTGGGATTACAAAGGGTGCACCATAGTGTCTGGCTATTTTTAATTTATTTTTTGCAGAAAAGGGGTCTCCCTATGTTGCTAAGGCTGGTCTCAAACTCCTGAGCTCAAGTGGTCCTCCTACCTCAGCCTGTGGCATAGCTGGGACTCCAGGCGCACATCACCATGTCAGGCTATCTTTTTTTTTTTTTTGATTTTACTTTAGGTGTATACTATATCCAGCATCTCTCCCCATGTTATCCCACCCTCCCCACCCATGACTGGCTATTTTTAACAAAAAAAATTTTATAGAGATGGGATCTTGCTATATTGCCCAGACTGGCCTCTTGAATTTTTCAAATAATAAATAAATGTTGGGTTGAACAAAATTATTTTTGGCAATAATTTACATGCACATCATCTTTCCTTTCCAATAAAAATGGCAACCAACAACTCAAAGAGGTGGGTAGAAATTTGGATTCAGTTTGGTAAAGAATTAGCCTTGTCGTATAAATCTTATTATACTAAAAAGTAGTAAATCCTGTGAACCTAATTAAATCTTTGATTATTCTCAAAGAATAGAGACAAAATTTTAATTTACATGTATATTTTTTAAAAAGTGTTTAACTTGGATGAGTTTTCTAAATGCAATGTTTGTTTTTCTTTTTACATTGTGTATAGTTAGGATAAATAAACATCTAGCACCTTGACTGAAAAGTATTTCTATTGCAGTACAGAAAATTATGAAATCATACTGATATGTGCTTCTTTAAATCACAGAAGATTAAGAACTCTTTCAACATTCTGATTTGGTTTGGCATCCCTCATTAATGCTAAGTGCTCACTTGCTCTAAATATTATGTATATTAGGTGCAATGTAATTAAGTGTTCTGAATATATACAATTCGATAGTTGAACGTAACTCAAATCTACAAAGGAACCAAAACAAAGTGAAAAAAGTGTTGCTTCAGTCACTGAAGGTGCCCTGTGGGTGCTCCATCCATGGCTCCTAAGCACTCAGGTAAGTTTCCATACTTGCCAAAGGATGCCTGCTGCACATACGACATTGTGCTTTGCTCCTGACCCAGGCCAGGCTGGGAGTGCTGGAGAGTCATGTCCCAGAGCAGCCCCCCTATCAATGAAGGGCAGAAGTTGATGAATGAATATCCAGCAACCTCACCTCAGAGGGAAAATTCAGGGGTAGCTTCCCTCTGCCACCCATAGGTGACCCTAGCTCATTTAACCTGTTCATTGGATTCACCCAGCACTGGTGCCTTCCTTTCTCTGGGTTACTTCCCTACTCCTCAACCAGTGTTTCCTGGGATCACTTCCCAAATCAACTACTTGCTCAGGGTCAGCTTCTACGGAGCCCAAAACTAAGATACAAAATAAGACAAGGGAGAGCAAGAGAGGAAGGTTCTAAGCCAATGGATTGGACTTAATTCAAAGTTCCAAACAAATAATTTTTATGTTCCCTTAATTAATATGATGGGCTTAATCTGCTCATTTTCTCCAGTTAAATTAATTATACTTAGGTCATACAACTTAGAGCAAGTTTTAAAGACAACATGAAATTGATTACATGCTAATGTAAATGATATAGAAGGTATATACTATTTTCAATAATGTTATATCTAAAAAGTAAATAAATATAGTTTTCCAGAAAATATTAGCTAGGACCCGGAATAAAACCCAATGGTCCTTAGGATCATACTCATTAAATGACAAAATATAAGTAGGGGAATTTATAATGGATGATAATTTAAATAAACTGTACATAGTAAATATACTAAAATTATCTTTATCCCTTTTTCACTATGGCATTAAGGCAATACGAAATAATAGAAAAATGTGCTCTTTAGCATCCCAAAGTATGTCTAGAGCATATGTGGCTAAAAATCTCTCAGAAACAGATATAAACCTGTACTTATAGAAGTTTGCAATGTCTAGTCAAACAAGCTGATTGTGATGAATGAAAAGAGATTCAGTAAAGGGGGAGTCAAGGAAGGAGGAGTAGAGGTGATTCCTGCTGTTGTACCTAGACAGACTCTTCCATTTGGGGCCAGGAGGAGTCCTGGGGATGGACACAGACACTGTGGCCCTTCTTCTGTGTCTTCACAGCCGTACTGACAGTTTGTCATGGCACATGTCCTAGAGTCTGAAAAAGTAGACAAGGATTAGCCTTTCTCTCTTAAGATGATAGAGTTTACTAAGAAACTATCACCAAATTCTGGGCCATTGAATGGAACACATTGCATGGCATTATAGGACAAGTTTCATTGTCTGAGTCCCAAATGGGGAGCCAAAAGGAATCAGTAGGGGTGGCATCTTGGTGGTCCTGGGGTTGAATCCTACTCATGGTCTTCTTTCTTGGCCACTGCACTGAATTTGACTGTCTTTAGGCAGGGCATGCACCCCACATTTCTCAGACCGTATCACTTTCTCCACTTGTGTGTGTTCTAGCCTCTCTTTTATGTCACCTGGCTGGCCTCAACAAGTTGAAATGCAACTGCTGATGGAGATTATCAACCTGAGTAATCACGGTAAAAGAATCTACTCTGGAGATCTCTCCATACGTATCTAGCCTCAGTGAGAGTCACCTAAGTCACAAGACTTGGTCTTTTAGGTGACTGAACTAAAACATGTGGCAGATATAGCTGATCAGCTATCTGAAAGCCATTCTGGACTCTTTTCTCTTGTCATTCCCAGCACTGAAGCTTTTCCCAACTTTCCTTCAGCAAGGAGTGGCCATATGACCAAGTGTGGCCAAAGAGATATACAAATAAATCCACTGAAGGGAGTGGGCTCCTGGAAAAGATATTAGTGCATGATAAAAAGAGACAGGCATGAAAGAGGCATTGGTTCATTGGCATCACTCATACCCACTTAGTTTTCTCTATTTTCCATGTGTGTGTGATGTCTGGAGCTGGGGCAGCCATATTGTAACTATGAGGCCACACGCATAAGAGTAAATTCAATACTGACTTCTTCTTGAGCTGTTCTGGAACTGCTTGCCTCCAGCTTTTTCAGTAAATGAGACAATTTACTTGGCTTTTTTTTTTGTCACTTGTTGCTAAATATAACTTATCTCACACAAATGCATTTCCATAGCAAGGGTCCAGTTTGTGTAGATTAGAAAGGCAGGGGGGCTAAGAAACTCATAGGTTCCAGTCCAGTGTCAGAACATGCCAATCATCTAGCTGTACAAAAGAGATCCAAGGAGTCAAGTGGAATCTAATCAGCATCCAGGAGAGAGGTCTAGGGCTATCTCGACACTGAGCTATAAATAGGGAGGCACAGGTAACCCCTAGATATATAGAAAGAGACCCAATGTATTGTAACAAACACCTACCAATGATTATATTATTCCTTTATTCTTTCTTGTTTTCTCTTTAGTTGTCTTCTTTTAAAATTAATCTTCAAAATTAACCTAATTCTATCTTTCTATTTGAGGAAAGATATCTTTTTTGGCACTGACTGGGCTTTCGTGGAATGTTTCAGAAACATTCATTAGCATACATCTTTTCTGAAATTTTAAGTGATTACTATAAAAGCCTGGATAGCAGTTCCCTTTAGGGAGGGGTGGGAGGAAGAGGTTCTGGCTGAGTTCTATTTGGTGGTGGTTACAAGTGTGCTTGCGTTATAAGAATTCATTAAACTATGCATTTACTTCCTGTGAGTTTCTGTTCAATTTATAATATAAAGATTTTTTTTAAAGACCCTTCCAATGCCTGCTTTCAAATGCTTGCTTGCTAACAGAAGATCTAAGTGACTGGTGGTGTTGGGACACTTTGTCAAGGAGGAGCCCATGGAGCAGTGAGCCATGCACTAGGCAAGATTAATAATCTTGGGAAAACCCAGGATCGGCCAGGGAGTCCGTGCAACTCCGCAACTATAGGAAGCTGGTTGAAGGCACAGGCTCCGGGTTTGTTGGGGGCTGTAAGGCAGAGGAAAGAAAGATGGAGAGAGAAAAGGGAAGAAGGGAAGGCAGTCAGGGAGGGTGGATTTTCCTTTCAGTTGCAACATAAAACCTGAAAAGCCTTTCCTCTCAATAAATGAATGGGTATAGACTCTTACTCTCCCACAGGACATGGGTTTTTCTTTATCACAGAGGGGCTTTTCTTTTCAGGAATGTGAGTGAGTCAGAATGTATTTCCAACAACTGTCACTAATCTTTGGGAGTGGGACAAGGGGCGTGAGAAAGTTAGATGGTGGGAAGAACTGATGTTCTGAGAAGGAATTTAAATTTATCACCTCCCTAAAACAATCTGCTTATTTTGTTCAACATGCTTATTTTTACAAGGAAACTCAACAGGGCTCTGCTTATATATAGATGCAGATATAGATACATAATTTATTTTTCCCCTAGTCTGCCTTTTTATTTATAAAGTAAGCATCCAGCATAGGCAAATCCCTAGAGCAGTAAAGCAGATCGTAGTTCCCAGGGGCTGGAGGAGGGGTAGTGGGGAGTGACTGGGTCTGGTTTCCTTTTGGAGTGATGAAGATGTTCTGGAACTCAATAGGGGTGATGGTTGCACAATATTGTGAATGTAGTGAAAACCACGGAATCGTACACTTGAAATTTGGGTGAACTTCATATTATTTTACAATATTTTTTTTTGAGACAGTGTTTCGCTCTGTCACCCAGGCTGAAATGCAGTGGTGCAATCTTGGCTCACTACAACCTCTAACTCCCAGGTTGAAGCAATTCTCATGCCTCAGCCTTCCGAGTAGCTGAGATTACAGGTGCACTACCATGCCTGGCTAATTTTTTTATTTTTAGTAGTGACAGAGTTTCTCCATGTTGGCGAGGCTGGTCTCGAGCTCCTGACCTCAGGTGGTTCACCCACTTCAGCCTCCCAAAGTGCTGGGATTACAGGCATGAGTCATCATGCCCCACTTTCATAATTTTTTTTAAGTAAGTGCCCCAAAACATTTTAGCTGGGGGCAATATTAGAGATTTTTTAAAAAAAATCACTGAAGTCAGCTTTTCCACAAGCATCAAACGGCAAAAGCCAAGCCTTAAACATTGAGAGCAGCCTGACAGTTGAAACTTACTCACACACGTGGCATCTGGCATGAGCATGTGGCCACTGAGGCAAAAGCACTTGTAGCTTCCGTGTGTATTCACACATCTGTGTTGGCATGGCCGGGGGTTCATTCCACACTCATTCATGTCTGCAGGGGCATTTAGAAAACAGGGAAAGGTGAACTGAATCAGGAAATATCCAGATGGAGAAGATGAAACCCCAGTCTTGGGAAAGATAACTGGGTTATCTTCCCTGAACGCCACCACTCACACACTTCCTCTCCTACCATCAAATTCTACTTTAAAGGATTGGTGAGAATGTGGAGCAAATGGAATAATCATACACCACAGGAAGGAACGCAAATTGGTACAACACTTTGGAAAACTGCTTGGCAGAATCTACTAAAGCTGTATTTAGACATACTCATGACCTGGAAATCCTAGTTCTGGGTATATACTCAACAGAAATGTGGATTTTAGCCCACCAAAAAACCCCTACATACTAAAATGATCATAAGAGCATGATACTTGATAGCCCCAAACTGGAAGTAATCCAAACACCTCCCAAAAGAATAAATGACTTGTATATTCACACAATGGACTACTATACAGCAATGAAACTGAACAAAAGACAACTACAGGCAACAATGGATGAACCTCACAAACATGATATTGAGTGGAAGAAGCTGGATACAAATGTGTACATACTGTATGAGTCCATTTATATACAGTTTAAAAAAACAGGCCAGCTAATCTGTGATATAAGAGGTCAAGTTATGGTTCTCTCACTGGGAGTGGAAGTGACTGGAAAGGGTGTAAGGGAGTCTTCTGAGGGGCTAAGTTTCTGGTTTTTGATCTAGATACTGGTGACACAGGCATTTAGAAAATTTCATTGAGCCATACATTTTTTGATATATGCACAATTCTATGTGTATACTATTTGAACAAAAAGTTAGAAATAGACAATTTATATATTTCTCCCTTTCATGCTATCCCAAGCAGCTGATGACACAGGCTAACAGTACAGCCTCCCGTCAATTATTGTTATTTTGGATGGGCCCTGCACTGGCCAAATTACATTCCTCTAGAGGGAGCCCAGTCAGACAGCTGTTAGTGGTGAAGTTGGAGGACAATATTTAATCCTAAGTAAAGATGTTCACAGGATGACATTTTGGGTTGGGTATTAAATGATAAAAGAAGGTTACAGGCTGGGCGCGGGGGGAGGCCGAGGCAGGTGGATCACAAGGTCAAGAGATCGAGACCATCCTGGCCAACACGGTGAAACCCCGTCTCTACTAAAAATACAAAAAAATTAGCCAGGCGTGGTGGCACACGCCTGTGGTTCCAGCTACTCTGGAAGCTGAGGTGGAAGAATCGCTTGAACCCAGGAGGCGGAGGTTGCAGTGAGCCGAGATTGTGCCACTGTACTCCAGCCTGGTGACAGAGCAAGACTCCGTCTGAAAAAAGAAAAAAAGAAAGAAAAGAAAAGAAGGTTACAAAACTCTGCATACACATCACTCCAAAATTTGTTTAAAAAATACACAGGAAAAGAAAAGCCTAGGAGGGTATGCTCTAAATGCGACTAATGGTTATCTTCAGGTGATAAGATCGAGGGTGACTTTCTTCTCTGTGCTTTTGTGTTTTCTAAAAAAAAAAAGAAGAATAAGTAACATTTTTATTAAAATGAAAAATGACATGGAAGGAAATAAAACTTGTAAAAGGATCATCTGTAGAGGATCTTGCCTTTGGAAGTGTGGTCATGTGAGGGCTTCATATCTTAACTCTACCAGGAAAGATAGAGAGGAAAAAACAACCAAATTCTATGGAAGGCAAAAGGTCAGCATGGTAACAGATTTTGAAAATAAGAAGGAGCTGCTTTCATCTTTGAAAAGATCTTATATGGGGATTTTCCAGTGCCCTAGCTGGACAAACGCTCTTCTCCATTGCCTATCCCCTTTGCCCTACCATCTCCCTCATCGATCCTAACCTTTTCAAATGGGGGAATTGAGAAATGCTGATTGGACATAATGGGAAACCCAGGAATATCCCATAGCTTGGCTCTAACTCCGAGGTGACTCACTCATTTCTTGGAAGGAGTGTTTTGGGAAAGACATGAGTTAAGGGCTGAGGCCTGTCACTATTAATGGATGTACGTGGACTTTGATCGGGCTGACACAGGACAGGGAGGCTGTGGGAAGAAGACGGACTGCCTCAAAACTTGAGCCAACTGGACCACTCCCTCAATGTTAATATTTTACTGGGACTTTAAAACTCGCATGAAATTATTTTCTCTATTCCAAATCTCTTGAGAAGGTATCAGTACAGAATCCAAACAAATGGAAAACCAAGCTTTCCGGTGTAAAATCTCTGGTGAGATGTATAGCTCAATTATTACTTATGAAAGTATGATTCTTTTTTTTTCTTTAAGAAAAAGAGAGAAAAGGAGAAAGAAAAAAAGAAACAGCAAAAGAAAGAAAAAAAAGAATGAAAGAAAGAAAGAGGAGGAGAAAGAGGGAGAGAGATTGGGATTCTTGTTTTATTGCCCAGGCTAGAATGCAGTCTAAAAATGGGTATTAAAAACCTCTTTTATGCCAATAATTGTGCTTAACAATGGAGACAGGAAGGAATAGGGGATGAAAATAACAA
>CAUYQU010016221.1:0-42763 GCA_963574635.1 Cheracebus regulus
GTTGTTTTCATCCCCTATTCCTTCCTGTCTCCATTGTTAAACACAATTATTGGCATAAAAGAGGTTTTTAATATGCATTTTTAGACTGTATTCTAGCCTGGGCAATAAAACAAGAATCCCATTCTCTCTCCCTCTTTCTCTTCATCTTTCTTTCTTTCTTTTTTTCTTTCTTTTGCTGTTTCTTTCTTTCTCCTTTTCTCTCTTTTTCTAAAATCTCTTCCTTTCTTTCTCTTTCATTTTTTTCTAAAAAAATAAATAAATAAATACAATAAGCTCTCAATCAAGTAAATAAAGTTTAAGTTGTAAAAAAAAATAAATAAACAAAAGGCAACAGACACTTGGCCTTAAAATTAAAGCAACAACCCCAGTAGACCACTACCATGTATAAATGTGGGCCTGGGGCTAGCAGAGTTTCTGATTTTTTTTTGAGACTGAATCTCACTGTGTCTCCCAGGCGCAATCTCAGCTCACTGCAACCTCTGCCTCCGAAGTTCAAGCGATTCTCCTGCCTCAGCCTCCTGAGTAGCTGAGATTACAGGTGCACACCAACACACCCGGCTAATTTTTGCATTTTTACTACAGACAGGGTTTCACCATGTTGGTCAGGCTGGTCTTGAACTCCTGACCTCATGATCTGTCCGCCTCGGCTTCCCAAAGTGCTGGCGTCAGCCACCACCCCCAGCCGAGCTTCTGATTTTTCAAGGGAAGCCAGAAAAATGCAGATGTTTCTATGAAATCTGCCAATCAATAAATACCAGAAATCAGTCATTTCTATAACTAAAATCAAGCCAACCCAGCACTGTCGGGAGCTCCATCTAACCCCTAGCTTGTAACTCATACCTCAAACACTCAAATTCAAATATTGATTGACCCCCACCGTGTGTGAGACACTCAGTCTTGGAAAAAGAGGGATGGACAAAACCCTGTTCTGACCTTTGTAAGAAAAAACAGAAGCTGTTTTGCTAGGCATGGTGGCTCACACCTATAATCCCAGCACTCTGGGAAGCCAAAGCAGGTGCATTGTCCGAGTTCAGGAGTTCAAGAACAACCTGGGCAACATGGTGGAAACCCCATCTCTACAAAAAAGTACAAAAATTAGCTGGGTGTGGTGCCATATGCCTGTAGTCCCAGCTACCTGGGTGGGGGTTGAAGAGGGAGGATTGCTTGAGCCAGGAGGTTGAGGCTGCAGTGAGCTGAGAGCACACCACTGCCCCCCAGCCTGGGTGACACAGCAAGACCCTGTCTCAATAAAATAAAATAAAATTTAAATTTAAAAAATTAAGCCATCTGATGAGAAAGCTGGACAACTCATTTTATCTGAGTATCCATTCCAGACAGTCAAGTGACTATTTCATCCTTAAAATCCCTATGAAGAAGCCTGGACCCAGCCCAAAAGCCACCGTAGTGCTTCATGTCATTCAGTGTTTCAACAAACACAGCTGACTCTTGAACAAGACACATTCAAACTGTACAGGTCCACTTATACTCAGATGATTATTCTGCCTCTGCCATCCGTGACACAGCAAGATCAACCCTTCTTCTTCTTCCTCCTCCTCCTCAGTGTGAAGACTACCAAGATGAAGACCTTTCTGATTAACCCACTTCCACTTAAGAAAAAGTAAAAACCTCTCTTCCTTCAGTTTCTTAACATTTTTTTTTCTAATTTTGCTTCACTGTAAGAATATGGTATATAATATATATGCAAGATATGAGTTAGGCCCAGTCCTTTAGGAAGCCAAGGCAGGAGGATAGATAGCTTGAGGCCAGGAGTTTGTGACCAGCCTGAGCAACATAGCAAGTTCCATATCTCTACAAAAAAAAAAAAAACCTCAACAATAAAACTTGGTTTACCAATTGTTTATGTTATTGGTAAGGCTTCCAGTCAACAGTAGGCTGTTAGTATTTAAACGTTTAGGGAGTTGAAAGTTACACCTGGATTTTTTTTTTTTTTTGAGAGAGTCTGACTGTCACCCAGGCTGGAGTGCAGTGGCCTGATCTCAGTTCACTGTAATGTTCACCTCCCAGGTTCAAGCAATTCTCATGCCTCAGCTTCCCAGGTAGCTGGGATTAGAAGCATCTACTACCACACCCGGCTAATTGTTATAGAGACGGTGTTTCACCATGTTGGTCAGGCTGGTCTCAAACTCCTGACTTCAGGTGATCCACCTGCCTTGACCTCCCAAAATGCTGAGATTACAGGCACGAGCCACCACACTGAGTCCTGAATTTTTCAACTACACAGGGCATGAGCACTCCTAACCCCTGAATTGTTCCCAGGTCAACTGTTATTTACTAAGCCCCTGGCACAGTTCTAGGTGCTAGCATTACAGCCATAAACAAACACAGGGAATTATCCCTGCTCCTATGGGGCTGACCTTTTAGTGGGAGTTTACAGAGTAGGCACAATACTTAAGCAAAATATTAGGTGTATTAGAAGGCAGTAAGTGCTACCAGGGGTGTAGATGGGGACAGAGGTTTGCTAGTACAGAGAAAGGCAGGGATGCCTGAGGTGACACCGGAACAAGGTTTGAAGATGAGGGACATTGCAGGCAGCGGAAACAGGAAGTGCAAAGGCCCTGAGGCAGGGGCGGGCCTGGCCACCAGGGTGGCTGGAGGAGAGTGAGACGGAAAGCAGCCAGGGAGGTGGTCACAGGCGATGGGGAGAGACGCTGCCCAGCCTGCAAGGCCACTGTGAGTACTTTGGCTCGTACCCTCAAGGAAATAGGAGCTACTGCAGGGTTTTAGCAGAAGAGCAACAGCTGGGCCGAGACTAGATGGAAGGGGTCAAAGGCAGAGTAGGCACAGCAGTAAAGAGGTGACTGTTTGCTTTTTTTTTTTGAGATAGAGTCTCACTCTGTCACCCAGGCTGGAGTGCAGTGGTAAAATCTCGGCTCACTGCAACCTCCGCACCCCCAGGGTTCAAGCGATTTTCCTGCCTCAGCCTCCCAAGTAGCTGAGATTACAGGTACCCACCACCAGGCTCAGCTAATTTTTGCATTTTTAGTTGAGATGGGTTTTCACCATTTTGCCCAGGCTGGTCCCGAACTCCTAGCCTCGAGTGATCCATCTAACTTGGCCTCCCAAAGTGCCAGGATTACAGGCATAAGCCACAGCTCCTGCACTGAAGTAACTCTTCAAATCCAGGAATTGGCCAACGGTGACTCAGGCCAGAGCAGTAGCCGGGGGAATCCATGAGAAGCCGGCTGTCTGAAGGCATGAGCAACACGATTTGCTGGCAGAAGTGATACTAAATGGGAGGAGGAAGGGAGAAGTCAAAGCTGGAAGCTGAGATGGAGAGAGAAAGCTCACGTTCCCGTAGAAACACAGCTAGTGGAAGACACACACGTAGAGATATCAGCTTCTAAAAGTTGTGTCCACACACAGAAAAGGTTCTTTTTTCCATCCACCACCAGGTCCCAAAGGCGAGGCAACCCCTCCAGGCTATCACAAACAGAGCTTGTCCCCAGAGAAGGAGAACACGACCCTTCAGGAGAGTCTTGGCCAAATGGACCAGCTGCAGCTGCCTTCTGCAAGGCCCCTGCTGGCTGCAGCGGCTCCATTTGGCCAAGGAACTTTCAATCTGCTCCTGATTGGCCTGAATCACCAACACATTTGGATCAGGAATCCTGAGTCCATTCCTACCCAGGCCTCTCCCAGGTCACCCTCATCTCCTCACAAAGGCGCCCTGCACCCTGTCATGTCACCATCCTGGACCTCAGCATCCAAGTCCATAAAATGGGGTGGGTGGAGGGGAGGGCCCCCCCCCCAAGATCTGACATCCCTTTCCACTCTAACAATCCATAAGGAAGGGAGAGAGGAAGGGTCTGGGAGGAGGGGGAGTCAAAAAGGGGGAAAACAGGCTGAGCACAGTGGCTCATGCCTATAATCTCAATACTTGGAGGCTGAGGCAGGCAGACCACTTGATGTCAAGAGTTCAACACCAGCCTGGCCAACATGATGAAACCCTGTCTCTACTAAAAATACAAAAATTAGCCAGGCATGCTGGTGGGTACCTGTAATCCCAGCTACTCGGGAGGCTGAGGCAGGAGAATCACCTGAACCCAGAAGGCAGAGATTGCAGTCAGCCAAGATCACACCACTGCATTCCAGCCTGGGAGACAGAGCAAGACAGCATTTCAAAAAAAAAAAAAAAAAGCGGGGGGCGGGGCGGGGTGTTGGGAGGGAAGAGACAGAGGAAGGGGGAGAAGGCTAAGGGATGGATTTGAAAACCAAAGCCGCACTGGGAGGAGGGAAATAACTGGCTCTTCGTAGACTGTTGCAGAGCCAACGGGAGGAATCAAAGCAGGAATCAGACTAACTCCAAGGCCAGCCCCAGCCCCAAGAGGAATTTCTGAAACCTTCTAAGATATTCCTCTTGGCGGCTAAGTCGGATATTCAGAGGTCTACTGAGTTGGTGGATGGCACAGAGCATCAGAGCATCTCAGAGGCACACATCGACCCTGGGACCAGCTCACTCCATCGACGGTGACACATGCCTGCAGCTTCCTCCTGGCCATCACCACTGACAGTCAGTGCAACCGCAAAAATGAACTAAAGAATTCCAGGGGGTGACGACCACTGATAGTCACTGGGCGCTGTGTACCAGGCAGCAACATTTTAAATCCTTGACTCAAGATTAACCCATTTCTTCCTCAAGTCACCACTATTCACTACATACTATGTTATCCCACATAGGGAAACTGAGGCACAGAGGGAAGTAGTAGCTTGCCTCAGCAGGAGACCTGGATTTGCTGAGCCACCACACCATAATGCTTAATACCAAGTTGTTTTCTCTGCTTTTCCATAATTTTCAATTTTTCTATACAGGCCCTGAAACACATTAGTTTTTTTTTTTTTTTTTTTTTTTTTTGACACGGTCACTCTGTCGTCCAAGCTGGAGTACAGTGGTGTGATCTCGGCTCACTGCAGTCTCTGCCTCCCGGGTTCAAGCAATTCTCCTGCCTCAGTCTCCCAAGTGGCTGGGATTACCAGCCATGTGTCACCACACCCAGCTAATGTTTGTATTTTTAGTAGAGATGGCGCTTCACCAGGTTGGTCAGGCTGGTCTCGAACTCCTGACCTCAGGTGATCCACCCGCCTTGGTTTCCCACAGTGTTGGGATTAAAGGCGTGAGCCACCACACCCAGTCCTTTTATTTTTGAGACAGGGTCTCAGTCTGTGGCCCAGACTGGAGTGCAGGGACCATCATCTCAGCTCACTGCAGCCTCCATCCCCACAGAGTTCAAGTGATTCTCGTGCCTCAGCCTCCCTAGTAGCTGGGACCACAGGTGTCGCACCACCATGCCTTGCTATTTTTTGTTTTGTCTTTTTAGTAGAGACGTGGGTCAACAAGCCATGTCACCCAGCTGGTCTCGAATTCCTGACCTCAATCAATCCACCTGCCACAGCCTCCCAAAGTGCTGGGATTACAGGTGTGAGCCACCACACCTGGCCTGCCTTTTTTTTTTTTTTAATGAACCCGAAAAAAGGCCCAGGCCCATTTTTCCAACCATCATTCAAATATTAACTACAAAGCAGCTCTCCCTACCAGTTCCACACCCCTCTCCAGAGTTCAACTGATTCTCATGCCTCAGCCTCCGTGGTAGCTGGGACCCTGTCATCAGGCCCTAGTTTCCAGTTTGATAGCGAAGTTCTCCTTTTCCCGGAGCATCTGCCTGAGTGAAGGTCAGCAGAACACTTATCATGGGCCATTTCCATGTTCTGGTTTTTCTGGACATTTCCTGGGGCACAGAGGCAAACAGGGGCCCAGGAACAAAGCTCTGACAGAGTCCCACAAGGCCCATTAACCTTGACTTCTCAGCACTTGACCTTGGTCACAACAGGAGCCGAGCATGAATGCCTCACTCCTTTCCACAGCCCAACTCCATCCACACCAGCTGAAGAACTGGTGAATCCAAGGAATGAGGAGCTTGAAACACACAACTTTATCTTTGGAAAAAGTAGCATTTAATAATAACCATTATTTATCTCTGTGCAAGGCACAAGGTGAGCCGCTTACAAAGATTAGCCCATTTACTCTTCACTACAATCCTAGAAGGCTGCGACGTTTTTGGCTCCTGTCCCATCTTATAGATGAGGAAAGTGAGGCACACAGAAGGAAAGTGGCTTGCTCAAGGTCACACAGCTATCGGACTGCCTGAAGGCCAGTCGCTCCTGGTCTGCAACATGCTGCCTTGAAAAACACAAAAACAGCCGGCGCAGTGACTCATGCCTGTAACCCCAACACTTTGGGAGGCCAAGGCAGGAGGACTGCTTGAGCCCAGGAGTTCGAGACCAACCTGGGCAACACAGTGCGACCCTGTCTCTACAAAAAATATAAAAATTAGTTGGGTGTGGTGGAACATGCCTGTAATCCCAGCTGCTCAGGAGGCTGAGTTAGGAGGATCACTTGAGCTCAGGAGGCAGAGATTACAGTGAGCTGAGATCACACCACTGCACTCCAGCCTGGGCCACACAGCGAGACTCTCCCTCAAAAAGAAAAAGAAAAACACAAAAACTACCGACTTTCTAGCTTTCCATTTTAATTACATTTCGATTTTGCCACTCAGGCCCCAGCTGCCTCCTCTCAAATTATGGTTCCAGGGCACCTCCAGCAAGTCTTAGAATCCAGGCAGCAGAAATATTATTCAAGGTCAAAGAGATGGACAGGGTACCTACGAAAGGCAGAGATCAACTACAATCACCCCCACGCAAAACCCAACCACCTGGCAGTATCTGTGACAAAAAGTCCCTGACGGGGAAACAAACAAACAAACACAAGTGGACACTTTTTTTTTTTTTTTTAATAATGAGACGGGGTTTCACCACATTGGCCAGGCTGGTCTCGAACTCCTGATCTCAAGCAATCCACCCATCTCGGCCTCCCAAAGTGCTGGGATTACAGGCATCAGCCACCGCGCCCGGCATACAACTGGACTTTCTGGATGAGTCTCTTAAGATAAATAAACAAAGGGCATCCCAAGCATACTCAATAGCCATCAACTACCAGTGGCCATCAATAAAATATGTCCTGATACAAAACCTCACGTAGGGTCACCAGTTTCGCTGCCTCCTCAGTTCAGGAGAAGAAAATAAACTAGAGAATATTCCGGAAATCCTAACACCACAAACCCAGATCACCATGTGAATCTTTGCAAAAAATAATCTTGCTGTTATTACACCTGGTAACAAAGGATCCACAGGTTTTTCTCTCTCTGCTAAAGTAAGTCCATCTGCAAAGAGGCTGCAATCACTCCCAGACTCTGAAGGCAAAGTTTATGTTCTGTTTCTAGCTCTGGTGTCAATCTCCAATCCCACTAGATTAAAATGGGAGACGTTCAAAGTGTGGTAGATGATTAAATACAATCACACCCTACTAAAAAACAAACAAACAAAAAAAACTCTCCAGGGGGGCCTTGGAGGATGACTTTTCCACATTCCAAATGCAGTCTTCAAGGAAAGGCCAGCAAAACAGGACCAGAAAGTATTTTTGGATGCTCATCACCAACTCATAAGAGCGAAGGCTGTTTCTCCCGATTCCTAAGCAAAAGAGGAGAAACAGTCGTGTCCAGATTTGCCTACTGCGTTCACCAGTAATCAAGACAGCACGGCACAGAAGAGCCTTCTTGGAACAAACAGGCAAATCGCATTACGGAGAAGCTGAAGCCCTAAAGACTGGACATAAACCAGTGAAAGTGGACTCCGGACATCCAGCCAGGCTCCGCGGTCCACGTTACAGAAGAAAACTTGCCAGGTTAACATGGAAGGGGCATCCCCAGAAAGGAGCTCCAAGTGTTTCAGGGAAGGGAGGGCATGACCACCGGTACCAACCTCCTGGGCGTCCTCAGCTGCACCCCAAATCTGACCCGAGCCGAGGTCAGGTGGGGCAAGACAAAGGTGAACACCTCCCTTCTTCCTTGGTTCCCCCAAACTTTCCCCGGAGTATTTAAGCAACAAGACAAAGGTAGGTGACCACAGAAGAGTCATGAGGCTGTACGACAA
This sequence comes from Cheracebus regulus, assembly GCA_963574635.1. Taxonomy (NCBI): domain Eukaryota; kingdom Metazoa; phylum Chordata; class Mammalia; order Primates; family Pitheciidae; genus Cheracebus; species Cheracebus regulus. The sequence continues at coordinate 8,002 of CAUYQU010016221.1, forward strand.
CTCTGGGGAGACAATCAAAGTCCCTTTCTACAATTTAAGCCCTTCCCCAGTTCACCCCGTTGGTCATGGGGTATTTTTCGTGAAAGGGAAACCCTAACCACAAAGGAGAGAGGAGAACAGAAGCAGAGACACCCCCTTTCCCGCCCCCATCTCTAGCGTCCCCTTCCCTGGAAGGTTAGAGACCGGAACCCCAAAACAGGAAGGCCTCCTCCCCGAGGCTCTGGCCCCTGACCCTCCCCTCCAAAACCCCAAGGCTGGGCACGCGGGCCCCATGCCCTGCTCCACAGAACGGAGTCACCCAAGTTCTCCCCCATACCCCGCTCCCCCGAAAGGGGCCCCCCAGGCCGGACGCAGAGCGGGAAGTGGGGTGCCCCCGGCAACGGCCCGGCGCTTCCCCTCCCCGCCGGCCCCGAACTGCCCCCTGCACGTACCCAGAGCGGGTCGGAGCCATCGGCTCTGCAGAAGCCCCGGAGCGCCATGCGGACGGCTCAGGCAGCGGCGGGCACCGGGGGCGGGCGATCAGGCCCGGCTGCTGGCGCTGGAGGCGGCGGCGGCGGCGCAGGGAGCTGGAGCCGGGGCCGGGGCCGCAACGCCGCCTGGTTGGCCCGCGCGTCACGGGGATGCGGCCGCCCCGCCCCGCCCCGCCCCGGCGCCCGGCTCACCTCGCACGCCTCGGCGCGGGCAGCGGGACCCGCCACCCCTCGGCGCCCCGGGCCTGGACGCCGCGCCACCCGCCCTGAGATCCTCGGAGGCCTAGGCCCACCCGCTCTCCGACGGGCCCGGGGAGCGTCGGCTCCCCCTCCGGAAGCGCCTGGGGTCTTTGAGGCCACACACCCTGCGACCACTTTTCAAATCCTGTTTAACGACAGTGTCCGTGACCGGGGGGGAAATAACGTGAACGGAGCCCTCCACCCGCCTGGAGTGTGCCGCGCGTTTTAGCTACGCCCTCATTTCGTCCTGTTGCGTCTCCTCTTTAATGAAGGAAAAACCAGGTGCAGAGAGTTTGAGGGATTCCCCCCTGGCCAGGATCAGGGTCACCTGGCTAATCACTGGCACGGCTGGGATTTGAACCTGGTTCGCTAGCTCCAAAGCTGACTCAGACAGGAGGAGGTGGATACTCTTATTCACCTATCTTTTACAGATGGAGAAACTGAAGTTCAGAGAGTCGAAGTAACTTGCCTGAGGTCACACAGTTAGCAAGGAGTGAAAGGGGAAGTGAGATTCAAACCCATGAGCGCTCTGATTACACAGCACTCAGGGCTCAGAGGGAGCCAGTCTCCATGCCTAACAGCTGTGGTCCTCACCTGTGTGCAGAGTGCCTTTGCTTCTTCGCACCCTCTTTAAGCATCACTTAGGAAATAACAGGGTTATTGATCCTCATCTCAGAGGTAAGGAGACTGAAGTCTTAAGACATAATAATAATAGGCCAGCAGATGGGGCACAGTGGCTCACACCTGTAATCCCAGAACTTTAGGAGGCCAAGGCAGGCAGATCACGAGGTCAGGAGATTGAGACCCTCCTCCCTAGCACAGTGAAACCCAGTCTCTACGAAACATACAAAAAATCAGCCGGGCGTGGTTGCACATGCCTGTAGTCCCAGCTACTCCAGAGGCAGAGACAGGAGAACACTTGAACCTGGGAGGCGGAGGTTCCAGTGAGCTGAGATCGCACCACTGCACTCCAGCCTGGGTGACTGACAGAGCAAGACTCAGTCTCAAAAAAATAAAAATAAATAATAGGCCAGGCATGGTGGTTCATGCTTGTAATCCCAGCACTTTGGGAGGCCGAGGTGGGCCAATCACTTGAGGTCAAGAGTTCAAGACCAGCCTGGCCCACATAGCAAAACCCCATCTCTACTAAAAATACAAAAATTAGCCGGACGTGGTGGCAGGCATCTGTCATCCCAGCTACTTGGGAAGCTGAAAAAGGAGAATTGCTTGAACCCAGGACGCGGAGGTTGAAATGAGCCGAAATCACGCCATTGCACTCTAGCCTGGGCAACACAGGGAGACTCCGTCTCAAAAAATAGTAATAATTAATAGGCATTCACAGTGACAAGGCTTCCTAAGGCTGTATTCTTAGCAGTTTACGTGAATTAACTTGTGCAATTCTCAGAACCCCAGGAGATAAGGTAGTATTACCCCCGCTTTGCAGATGAGGAGACTGAGGCCCAGAAAGACAGCGTAAATTGTTAGGGATTATTTGGATGATAAGTGATTAAACCAAACTTTGGAACCCAGGAAGTCTGGCTAGAGAAGTGGGAAATCTATAATACCATCCATTGCACCATACTGCTTTTGATCTGTTTCACAGGCAGACAGGCAGAGACAGAGGAGCTAGGGCGAGGCCTGGGAATGTAAACTTTCACTGTGATACCAGCGATGCCTTTCTTTTCTCTTCTCCTCCTTAATCTCCTGCCTGATGTGTGGTTTCCATAACACATGTACATACACACAACAGCTGCACCAAATAAAACAGAAACAGTGTGTGCATTTGAGACCCCCACCAAAGGACCTAGCGAAGGAAGGAGGAAAGAGGAAGGTAGATACGATTGTTTTGTGTGCTTTTTTTATTGACCCAGGTCCCCCTAAGGGTGAGTGAGTTTCTAAGGGATAATTACTTTCATGTAATAATGCCAATTGTGCTATTGCTTGACCTTTATACTCTCAACAAATATTTATTGAGCATTTACTATTTATTGAGCCAGATGTCTTGCTAGGAACAAGATAAAATTACTACTCTTGTGGAGCTGAAAGGATTTTAAGTGTTTTTTGTTGTAAGTTGGCAGATGTTAATCAAATATTATATTTTTGAAAGGGTATTTACAGGCCAGAAGCGGTGACTCACACGTGTAATCCCAGTACTTTGGGAGGCCGAGGTGGGAGATTCACTTGGTCCAGGAGTTCAGTGCTGCAGTGACCTATGATCGTACCGTTGCACTGCAGCCTGGGTAACATAGCAAGACCCTGTCTCAGAAAAAAAAAGCCAGGGGAGATATTTACTACTATGGTCACAACTAGAAAGAAAAAGTGGTGTCCGGGCATTGTAGCTCCCGCCTATAATCCCAGCACTTTGGGAGGCCAAGGTGGGTGGATCACTTAAGATTAGAAGTTCGAGAACAGCCTGACCACCATGGCAAAACCCCATCTCTACTAAAATCTAAAAATTAGCTGGGCGTGGTGGTGGGCGCCTGTAATCCCAGCTACTCCAGAGGCTGAGGCAGGAGAATCACTTGAACCTGGAAGGCGGAGGTTGCAGTGAGCCGAGATCAGGCCACCGCACTCCAGCCTGGGTGACAAAGCAAGACTCTGTCTCAAATAAATAATAAAAATGAAAATGCAAAAATTAGCCAGGCATGGTGGTGAGTGCCTATAATTCTAGCTATTCGGGAGACTGAGGCAGAAGAATCACTTGAACCCAGAAGGTGGAGGTTGCAGTGAGCTGAGGTGGCCTCACTGCACTCCAGCCTGGATGACAAAGTGTGACTCCATATCAAAAAAAAAAAATGGACAAAAGGGGACCCAAAGAGGTTCTGTCCTGCTGGGGGTGGAAGTCAGAGAAGGCTTCCTGGAGGAAAAGGCTTTCAAGCTGAGATAAAAGGAATGAGTCTTGGTTCCTGGGGTCTGGCTTGTGTTCTGGGTGGAAGAAAACACTTTATGGAAAAGTTATGAAGCAGGGAGGGCCCTTGGAGGAAACCGAAGACAGCCTGAGTGGCAGGAACCCAGGGAAGGAAGTAAAAGAAATCCATCCAGAGCAGGAGGGGTCAGAAGGCGCCAGAGCAGGCCAGATCCTGTCAGCCAAGGGAAGGGCACTGGGAGCCACTGGTGAGTTTTAGGCAGGGCACAAGAACACAGTTGGATTTGTTTCCAGGTTTTATTCATTCACTCTTTATTCATCCTTTAAACAGATATTTATTGAGCAAGCATATGAAAACATGCTCAACATCATTAGTCATCAGGGAAATGCAAATAAAACCCCAGTGAAATACGATCATCATACACCCACCAGAGAGACAAGAAAGAAAGACTGAAAATTCCACGTACAGACAAAGATGTCAATTAACCAGGACAGGCACACTCTACTGGGAGATGTATAAATCTGCTCAATTACTTTGGAAAACTAAGGATTTGGCCAGGTGCACTGACTTATGCCTGTAATCCCCGCACTTTGGGAGGCCAAGGCAGGTGGATCTCTTAAGCCTAGGAGATTGAGAACAGCCCGAGCAACATGGAAAAACCCCATCTCTACAAAAAATACAAAAAGGTGGGCTAAGGTGGGTGGATTGCCTGAGCTCAGGAGTTCAAGACTAGCCTGGCCAACATGAGGAAACCTCGTCTCTATTAAAAATACAAAAAATTAGCCAGGCAGAGCAGCACACACCTGTAATCTGATCTATTCAGGAGGCTAAGGCAGGAAAATCGCTTGAACCCAGGACTCGGAGCTTGCAGTGAGCTGAGATCACACAAGATGCACTTAAGCCTGGGCGACAGAGTGAGACCCCATCTCAAAAAAAAAAAAAGAAAGAAAAAAATTAGCCAGGCGTTGTGGTGCACACCTGTAGTCTCAGCTTCTTAGGAAGCTGAGGCGCAAGAATCACTTGAACCCAGGAAGTGCAGGTTTCTGTGAGCCAAGATCACACCACTTCACTCCAGGCCTGGGTGATAGAGTGAGACTCCATCTGAAAAAAAAAAAACTGACAAGTTGTGCTAAAGCTAAACATGCAACTACACAGTGACACAGCAATTCCACTCGTCTCCAAGAGAAAGGTGAGCTTACATCCATGAAAACACATCTACAAAAAATGTTCATAACGGCAACAACACATATGAATCCCACAAAACATAACAAGGAGCAAAACAACCCAGACACAAAAAAACACATTTGCCATGATCCCATTTATACGCTGTTCAAGAATAGGAAAAACTAACATACATTATTTGAGAGCCAGGCACCATGGCTTGTGTCTATAATACCAACATTCTGGGAGGCCCAGGTAGGAGGATTGCTTCAGATCAGGAGTTTGAGACCAGCCTGGGCAACATAGTGAGACCTCATTTCTACAAAACAATTTTAAAGATTAGCTGAGCATGCTGGCACACACCTGTGGTCCTAGCTATTCAGGAGACTGAGAAAGGAGGATTGCTTGAGCTGTGGAGTTGCAGCCTGCCGTGAATTGTGTGCAATTCCAACACTGCATTCCAGCCTGGGCAACAGAGCTAGACCCTGTCTCCAAATAACAATAATAATAATAGCATATGTTGATCAATGTCAAAATAGAAAAATGTGCTAGGTTGATGGAAATGTTCTATAACTTGATTTGGTGGTAGTTATATGGTTTTAAATATATATACATATATATATATATATATTTAAATGTATATATTGTGTATGTATATATATACATATACACACATTTATATTTTAAAATTCATTGAGCTTGCCTGGGTGCATTGTCTTATGCCTGTAATCCCAGCATTTTGGGAAGCCAAGGTGGGTGGATCACTTGAGGTCAGGAGTTCAAGACCAGCCTGGCCAACATGGTGAAACCCCGTCTCTACTAAAAATACATAATTAGCCGGGTGTCCTAGCGCACACCTGTAATGCCAGCTACTCAGGAGGCTGCAGCAGTAGAATCTCTTGAACCCAGGAGGCAGAGGTTGCGGTGAGCCGAGACTGCGCCACTGCACTCCAGCCTGGGCAACAGAGCAAGACTCTGTCTCAAAAAAAAATTCGTCAAGAGGACATTCAAGTTTGCTGTACTTTGCTCTATAAAAGTTAAACTGAATTTTAAAAATTTTTTTGAGATAGGATCTTGCTCCTGCTCTGTGGCCCAGGCTAGAGAGCAGTGGTGCTCACTGCAGCCTCAAACCCTTGCCTCAAGCAATCCTCCTGTCTCAGCCTCCGAAGTAGCTGGGACTATAGGAGCACACCACCATGCCTAGCTAGTATTTTTTGTAATATTGTTGTAAGAAGGGATCTTACTATGTTGCCCAAGCTGGTCTCAAACTCCCAGCCCCAAACTCCCAGCCTCAGGTGATCCTTCTGTCTTACCTTCCCAAAGAGCTGGGATTACAGGTACGAGCCATTGTACCCAGCCTCAATTAAATATATATATTTTTTGAGATGGAGTCTCACTCTGTCACCCAGGCTGGAGTGCAGTGGTGGGTATTTGTATACCCACATTCATAGCAGGTATTTGTATACCCACATTCATAGCAGCATAATTCACGGTAGCCAAAAAGCAGAAGCAGGCCAGGCACAGTGATTCCTCCCACCTCAGCTTCCTGAGTAGCTGGGATTACAGGTTCGCACCACCAGGACCACCTAGTTTTTGTATTTTTAGTAGAGATGGGGTTTTTCCATGTTGGCCAGGCTGGTCTTGAACTCCTGGCCTCAGGTGATCAGCCCACCTCGGCCTCCCAAAGTGCTGGGATTGCAGGGGTGACCCACCACGCCTGGCCACTTTTTCTTTTCTTACCATTTAATTACCCTAAGTCATACACTAAATGTATTTATGGTGCCTTGCAAGTATGCAAATCTTTTTCTTTTTCCCACTAGAATGTCAGGTCCATGATGCAGGGATTTAGCTATGTCTTGCTCACTTACATACTCAGAACACTTAGAACAGGGGTCAGCAAAGTTTTTCTGTAGAGCCAGATTGTAAATATTTTAGGCTTAGCAGGCCGTGCAGTCTCTGCCACCACTTCTCACATCTATCATGGGAGTGCAAAAGCAGTCATAACAAATATGTAAATGAAGCTGGGGGTGGTGGCTCACACCTATAATCCCAGCACTTTGAGAGGCCATGGTGGGAGGATTGCTTGAGCCCAGGAGTTCGAGACCAGCCTAGCCACCAGGGGCTAACCTGTAGTGAGGAAAAGCCAGGTTTATTCACTTATTAAAAACAGGGAGAGACTGTTTTGAAGTGTTGATTGTACGACTTGAAAAAAAAAACAAAAAACAGGGAGACGCTGGAGGATGGAGGCTCACGCCTGTAATCCCACCACTTTGGGAGGCCAAGGCGGGCAGATCACTTGAAGCCAGGAGTTCAAGACCAGCCGGGGCAACATGGCAAAACCCCATCTCTACAAAAAATACAAAAATTAGCCAAGCATGGTAGTACACGCCTGTGCTCCCAGCTACTTGGGAGGCTAAGGTGGGAGGATTGCTTGAACGCAGGAGATAGAGGTTCCACTGAGCATGATTGCACCACTGCACTGCAGCCTAGCCTGGGAAACAGAGTAAGACTCTGTCTCAAAAAAAAAAAAAAAAAAAAAAAAGAGAGAGGAGCACACCAGAGCAACTGAGCAACTATGGGATACTTCACCATACAAATGCAAAAATTAACTTCCTTTTTGTTGTTGTTGTTGAGACAGAGTCTTCCTCTGTTACCAGCCTGGAGGATAGTGGCACAGTCTCTGCAACCTCCAGCTCCTTGGTTCAAGCGATTCTCCTGCCTCAGCCACCCAGGTAACTGGAGTTACAGGGACGTGCCACCATACCCAGCTAGTTTTTGTATTTTTAGGAGGGACAGGGTTTCACCATGTTGGCCAGCATGGTCTCAATCTCCTGACCTTGTGATCTGCCCACCTTGTCCTCCCAAAGTGCTGAGATTACAGGCATGAGCCACTGAGTCCAGCCTAAAAATTAACTTCTTATAGTATTTAAGGAGGGTCAAATTTAGGTAAAATATAAATGAAGCAGAGTTTTCATAGGATCATAGCAAAACAGGAGTGTGGGTAAATAAGTCAATGTCAAAGTGAATTGCAAAATGGACTAAGGGTCCTGTTCCTTTGGAAACCATAAAATTAAGTAAGTGTGGACCGTTTTGTTCAGGGAGTCTTTATCTGAAGTCTTGTGCCTGGGATGGATCCCACAGCAGGTTTTTGGAGCCCAGAACCTCTATGCAAGAGGAAAAAATTTCACTTGTACTGATGTATTTTCAAACTGCAAATTATCTACCTATGATTTAATGGAACGAGATTTCGCAGCAGGTCAAGTGATTCTCCTGCCTCAGCCTCCCGAGTAGCTGGGATGCACCACGCCTGGCTAACTTTTGTATTTTTAGTAGAGACAGGATTTCACCATGTTGGCTAGGCTGGTCTCAAACTCCTGACCTCAGGTTATCCGCCTGCCTTGGCCTCCCACAGTGCTGGGATTACAGGTGTGAGCCACCACACCCAGCCCACAGTTCATTTTTGATTTTGTTTTTTCCTCCCAAGAGTGTCTTGGGTACTTTGATTCCTTTTTATTCCCCTATTAGTTTTGGAATCAAATTGTCAAGTTCTACAAAAAAAAAAAAAAAAAAAAAAAGCTCAGCTTTTCATTGGGATTACATTTGATTTATGAATCAATACAATAGTTGACACTTTCAAATCTAGAATCTTCCAATCAATGAACATGTATATCTCTCCATTTATTTAGGTCTTCTTTACTCTCTCTCAACAAAATTTTTTTTCTTTTTTTTTTTTTTGAGACTGAGTTTCACTCTTGTCACCCAGACTGGAGTGCAATGACGTAATCACTCACTGCAAACTCCGCCTCCCAAGTTCAAGGGATTCTCCTGCCTCAGCCTCCCGAGTAGCTGGGGTTACAAGCATGCGCCACCACACCCCGCTAATTTTGTATTTTTAGTAGAGACAGGGTTTCTCCATGTTGGTCAGGCTAGTCTCAAACTCTTGACCTCAGGTGATCTACCCACCTCAGCCTCCCAAAGTGCTGGGATTACAGGTGTGAGCCACCATGCCCAGCCCCCAACACATTTTTTAATAGTTTCCATAGAGGTTTTATAAGTCCTGTATGAGACATTGTGTCTTGTTAGGTATTCCTTAGGTACAAGAGGGGAATTTGCTTTCCACCTTTTTGAACTGTTTGAAATTTTTTCTAACCACATGCATGTATTTTTCAAAATAAAAATTATTAAGATTTTTGGCCTTTCCATATGGTGGCAGCCATCAGGTAAGCCAAGATGGGTGCATACAAGTACATCCAGGAGCGGCCGGGTGCAGTGGCTCATGCCTGTAATCCCAGGTCTTTGGGAGGCAGAGGTGGGTGGATCACAAGGTCAGGAGTTCAAGACCAGCCTGGACAAGATGGTGAAACCCCGTCTCTGCTAAAAATACAAAAAAAAATTAGCCTGGTGTGGTGGCAGGTGCCTGTAATCCCAGCTGTTTGGGAGGCTATGAGAGAGAATTACTTGAACCCGGGAGGCGGAGGTTGCAGTGAGCCAAGATTGCACCACTGCACTCCAGCCTGAGCGACAGAGCTCGACTCCGTCTCAAAAAAAAAAAAGGAAAAACAGTTACCTAGACCTGATGGAACATGGCTGTGGTCCCAGCAACTCAAGAGGCTGAGGCGGGAGGATCGCTTGTGCTCGGGAGGTCGAGGCTGCAGTGAGTTATGGTTGCACTACTGCACTCTCGCAAGATCCTGTCTCAAAAAAAAAAAGTACATCCAGGAGCTATGGAGGAAGAAGCAGTCTGATGTCATGAGCTTTCTTCTAAGTGTCTGCTGCTGGCAGTACCACCAGCTCTCTGCTCTCCACAAGGCTCCCTGCCGCTTCTGGCCCAATAAAGCGTGCCAACTGGGCTACAAGACCAGGCAAGGTTATGTTATATGTAGGATTCATGTTTGCCGTGATGACCAAAAACACCCACTTCCTAAGGGTGCAACTTATGGCTGTCCATCATGGTATTAACTGAAGCCTTCAGTCCACTGCAGAGGGGTGAGTTGGACGCCACTGTGGGGCTCTAAGAATCCTGAATTCTTACTAGGTTGGTGAAAATTCCACATACAAATTTTTTGAGGTTATCCCCATAGATCCATTCCATAAAGCTATCAGAAGAAATTCTGATACCCAGTGGATCACCAAACCAGTCGACAAGCACAGGGAGATGCCTGGGCTGACATCTGCAGGCCGAAAGAGCCGTGGCCTTGGAAAGGGCCACAACTTCCACCACACTATTGGTGGTTCTTGCCAGGAAGCTTGGAGAAGACACAACACTCTCTAGCTCCACTGTTACCGCTAATAGAAGTAAAGTTTGTAAAACTCATACCTAATAAACAATTAAGACAGTCAAAAAAATCATTAAGATTTTTGGGACAGGCGCAGTGGCTTAAGCCTGTAATTCCAGCACTTTGGGAGGCCAAGGCGGGTGGATTACCTGAGGTCAGGAGTTCGAGACCAACCTGGGCAATATGATGAAACCCTGTCTCTACTAAAATTACAAAAATTAGCTGGGCATGGTGACACATGCCTGTTAGCCCAGCTACTTAGAAGGTAGAGCCCAGGAGAATCTCTTGAAGCCGGGAAGCAGTGGTTGAAGTGAGCTGAGATCACCCCACTTCACTCCAGCCTGGGTGATACATTGAGACTCATCACAAAAATAAAAAAAAGAAAGAAATTATTAAGATTTTTGAATCAGCACTATATTATCATTGCCCATCAAAACTATAAGTAGGCATACAGCAGAAAGCTTCTCTCCCACTCCTAGACCTATTCACATATTCCCAATCCTTCCTTTCCAATAGGTAATGGCTATAAATTAATTTCTTATTTATCCTTCCAGAATTCTTCATGGACATGTCCCTAAATGTATACTTTCTCTCTCCTCAAAATAAATGCCACAGACTGTGCATCTTTTTGCAGAATCTTTTGCAAAAAGACTCTTGTGGACACAGTGAGAAAACATGGACCCAGGAACTGTGTTACTTGCAAACTTGAACCTGGGAGGTAGAGATTGTAGTCAGCCAAGATCACACGACTGCACTCCAGCCTGGGCAACAAGAGCGAAACTCTGTCTCCAAATCGAATGTGGCCAAGCCAGCAACCCTATGCCATAGGTACTATTGCTATGCAGTTTATTCAAGGAAGGAAACTAAAGTCTGAGAAGTGATTTAGCCAAGGTGAGGTGGTTAGAAAGGGTGGGAACATGGACTTGAACCCAAACCTGGTGACCCTAAAGCTCTTATGCTGGGCCACTGAGCTGAAGAGACTCCAGTCAGCACTTTCCTACGGAAGGGACATGTTTGGTCACCACTGGAAGGTTTACTCCACAAAAAGAAGGCTCAGAGGAAATTTGATACAGTCTTCAAATATTTTAAGGGCTGTCATGTGGAAAAGGATTAGCTCTTTTGTGTTACTTCTGAGAGGAGAGGTAAGATAGGTGGGGTGTGTTGCAAGAAAGTCAATTTTCTGTGTGTGTGTGTGTGTGTGTGTGTGTGTGTGTGTGTGTTTGAGATGGAGTCTTGCTCTGTCACCCAAGCTGGAGTGCAATAGTGTGATCTCAGATCACTGAAACCTCCGCCTCCCGGGTTCAAGCAGTTCTCTTGCTTCAGCCTCCCAAATAGCTGGGGCTACAGGCATGCACCACCACACCCAGCTAATTTTTGTATTTATAGTAGAGATGGGGTTTGGCCATATTGGCCAGGCTGGTCTCAAACCCCTGATCTCAGGTGATCCACCTTCTCAGCCTCCCAAAGTGCTGGGATCACAGGCATGAGCCACCATGCCCCACCAGGAAGTAGATGTTGGCCCAGTGATATAACAAACTTACTGGAGGTAATAAGCCCACTGTTAGTGGTGGTTTATTCTGAAGATCAGAGATGGGGAGTTTGACCTCAGTCCCAAACAAGAGAAGCATTGGAAATAAGGCTGTGTTGTAGGGGATTGCTGCTTTGGGAGAGGAGTTGGACAAGGAATTTTCATGTCCCTTTCAACTCTAAGATTCTCTTTGCAGGGCCCAGGATGGTGGCTCACACCTGTAATCCCAGCACTTTGAGAAGCTGAGGTAAGCAGATTACCTGAGGTCAGGAATTTGAGACCAGCCTGGCCAACATGGTAAAACCTCATCTCTACTAAAAATACAAAATTAGCTGGGTATGGTGGCTCATGCCTGTAATCCCAACACTTTGGGAGGCTGAGGTGGGTGAATCACCTGAGGTTAGAAGTTCGAGGCCAGCCTGGCCAACATGATGAAACCCCATCTCTATTAAAAACTACAAAAATTAACTGGGCGTGGTGACAGGCGCCTGTAAGCCTATCTACTTGGGAGACTGAGGAAAGAGAATTGCTTGAAACTGGGAGGCAGAGGTTGCAGTGAGCCAAGAATGTGCCGTTGATTGCATTCCAGCCTGAGTGATATCTCAAAAACAAACAAAAATGTAGACTGTTCGGGCCAGGCTTGGTGGCTCATGCCTGTAATCCCAGCACTTTGGGAGGCCGAGGTAGGCGGATCACGAGGTCAGGAGTATGAGACCAGTCTGGCCAACATGGTGAAACCCCGTCTATACTAAAAATACAAAAAAGTTAGCCAGGCATGGTGGTAGGCGCCTTTAATCCCAGCTACTTGGGAGGCTGAGGAGGAAGAATCCCTTGAACCTGGGAGGCGGAGGTTGCAGTGAGCCAAGACTGTGCCACTGCACACCTGCCTGGGCAACAGACCGTATGTGGGATGGAAGTGGGGGAGGGTTGCAGTTTTAAGCAGAGTGGTCAGGGTAGGCCTCACAGAGAAGGTGATATTTGAGGAAAGAATTAAAGATCATAAATGGGACACCTCCCACTTCCTGTTGTTCTAAGTTGAAAATTCACCAGGAGTTAGTTGCTTTTTTCCTTTTTCTTTTTTTTAGAGGCGGGTCTCACTCTGTTGCCCAGGCTGATCTCAATCTCTCGAGCTCAAGCAATCCACCCCCATCAGCCTCCCAAAGTGCTGGGATCACAGGCGTAAGTCACTGCATCCAGCACCAGGAGACACTTGTGAGGGGCCTGGCGTCCAGCAGTCTCCGGAGGACAGCCGCTATGATTGTTCATTTTAGTCCTGAAGTGAACATGAGCTCTCAAAGCGCTTACCTAAAGAAGATGCCTAAGAACGTTGATTGCAGTTTGCAAATTAAGAGTGGACAGGGTTTGGGTTCTGGTAAGTGTTTTATCTGCCTCCCAGAAAGGAATCCGAGTTTCTGGTCAGAGGGGAAGTTTCCCACCTGAGTGCCCTGTTTGCCTGCATGCCTGCTGGCCCTTGTGCAATCCACCCATTGTGTTTCCATCAGCGTAACTGTGTGTGGGAGGCTCTTCTGTACTCTCAGTCCTTGATAAATCCACACAAGGCCTCCCCCATGAGGCAATGATAAAGCCATCGGTGGGGTCAGATCCCTCCCAGGACAGGATATTAACCTTCAGCAGCTCCTGAACCGTGGAGCTGGTTCCTGTCAATGTCATGGAAACAGAACAAGGGGAGGCCTCAAAGAAATCAGTTGCCGGCGCTCCCGGATTCCAAGCAGGCCTTATTTAATGCCTTCTAAAATTCCCCTGACCCTTTCTTCTTATTTTTTAAATTTATTTTTATTTTTATTTAGTTAGTTAGTTGTTGAGACAGGGTCTTGCTCTGTGGCCTAGGCTGGAGTGCAGTGACTTCGCCTCCCGGATTCAAGCCATTCTCCTGCCTCAGCCACCCAGTAGCTGGGATTACAGGTGCCCACCACCATGCCCAGCTAATTTTTGTATTTTTAGTAGAGATGGGGCTTCCCCATGTTGACCAGGCTGACCTCCAACTGCTAGCCTCAAGTGATCTGCCCGCCTCGGCCTCCCAAAGTGCTGGGATTACGGGCATAAACCTGAGTGCTTGGTCTCTCTCTCCCTCTCTCTCTTTTTTTTTTTTTTTTTGAGACAGAGTCTCGCTCTATCACTCAGGCTGGAGTGTAATGGCATGATCTCGGCTCACTGCGACCTCTTCCTCCTGGGTTCAAGCAATTCTCCTGCCTCAGCCTCCCAAGTAGCTGGGACTACAGGCACATGCCACCATGCCCAGCTAATTTTTGTATTTTTAGTAGAGACAGGGTTTTGCCATTTTGTCCAGGTTGGCCTCCAACTCCTGGCCTCAAGTGATCTGCCTGCCTCGGCCTCTCAAAGTGCTGGGATTACAGGTGTGATCCCCCCATGCTTGGTCTCATTACTTCTTAAAATGAGACAAGGTCTCACTCTGTCACCCAGGCTGGAGTGCATTGGGGCAATCACAGCTTACTGCAGCCTCAACTTCCGGGGCTCAGCTGATTCTTCCAGGTCAGCCTTTCAAGTAGCTGATACAGGCACAAAGCCCCATGCCCAGCTAATTTTTGTATTTTTTTTAGAGTTGGAGGTCCTGCCATGTTGCCCAAGCTGGTCTTGAACTCCTGGGCTCAAGCAATCTGCTACCTCGACTTCCCGAAGTGCTGGAGTTATAGTCGTGAGCCACCGTAACTAGGCCTTGACCTCTTCTTTCAGGTGACAGATAGCTGCTAGGATCTCCTGTGGTTTCTACATCCTCTCAAGCAAAGAGAGGTTATTCTTCAAGGGGAGAGGAGAAAAAATAGATTTCAACCCAAAGCCAGATATAAGCACCTCAAGAAAGGTCAATAAAGCCAATTTGGAGGTGAGGAAAGGCTTCACAGGCACCCAGAACATTGGTGTTGGGACTGGATTACAGACTAGTGGGATTCTGACACATAAAAACAAAGGATGGTACCATGTGTGGTGGCTGATGCCTGCAATCCCAGGACCTGAGGAGGCTGAGGTGGGCAGATCAGTGGAGATTGGGAGTCGAGATTAGGCTGACCAACATGGAGAAACCCCGTCTCTACTAAAAATAGAAAATTAGCCGGGCGTGGTGGCCCTCACCTGTAATCCCAGCTACTCGGGAGGCTGAGGCAGGAGAATAGCTGGAACCCAGGAGGCGGAGGTTGTGGTAAGCCAAGATCACGCCATTGCACTCCAGCCTGGGCAACGAGAGCAAAACTCCGTCTCAAAAAAAAAGAAACAACTATGGATGATGTCTTGGGCACGTGGCACAGCAAAGAAAAAGACCTGGAGGCTGTAACTATGGGATATATTAAAGCTGTACTTAGCAGTTCCTTTTGTCTGAAGCATCATGATAAAGAAAAGAATAAATAATAGCCATAACAAATATTCTTTATATGCTTGAAACCACTTTTATAAAAATTATAGTATTAAGGGTAATTTAACATAACTGGCTGGGCGCAGTGGCTCATGCCTATAATCCTAGCACTTTGGGAGGCTAAGGCGGGAAGATCACCTGAGGTCAGGAGTTCGAGATCAGCCTGGCCAACATGGTAAAACCCCGTCTCTACTAAAAATACAAAAATTAGCCAGGCGTGATGGTGCAAGCCCGTAGTCCCAGCTACACCGGAGGCTGAGGCTCTAGAATTACTTGAACTGGGGGTGGGAGCAGAGGCTGGAGTGAGCTGAGATCAAGCCACTGCACTCCAGCCGAGGCAACAAGAGCGAAATTCCACCTCAAAAACAAAAAAAGAATTATATATTACTGACCTATATTATTACTGTCCTAGACTCTATACCTGGTACATCATTAAAACTGCCTACCTCCTTAGTTTTTCATTAAAAGTAAAAGTTAGTAATGGCTGGGCGCAGTGGCTCATGGCTGTAACCCCAGCTCTTTGGGAGGCCAAGGCGAGCAGATCACCTGAGGTCAGGAGTTTGAGACCAGCCTGGCCAACATGGTGAAACCCTGTCTCTACAAAAAATTTAAAAATTAGCTGGGCGTGGTGGTGCACTCCTGTAGTCAGAGCTGCTCAACAGGCTGAGGCAAGAGAATCGCTTGAACCCAAAAGGCGGAGGCTACAGTGAGCTGAGATCGCACAACTGCATTCCAGCCTGGGCAACAGATTGAGACATCTCAAAAAAAAAAAGTTACTAAGAGTTAACATTATGATATATGTAATTAAAACTACTAAAAGAGGCCGGGCGGGGTGGCTCACGCCTGTAATCCCAGCACTTTGGGAGGCCGAGGTGGGTGGATCACCTGAGGTCAGGAGTTCAAGACCAGCCTGGCCATCAGGGTGAAACCCCATCCCATTCTCTCTCCCTCTTTCTCTTCCTCTTTCTTTCTCTCTTTCATTCTTTTTTTTCTTTCTTTTGCTGTTTCTTTCTTTCTCCTTTTCTCTTTTTCTAAAATCTCTTCTTCTTTCTTTCTCTTGCATTCTTTTTTCTTTCTTTTGCTGTTTCTTTCTTTCTCCTTTTCTCTCTTTTTCTAAAATCTCTTCCTCTTTCTGTCTTTCATTCTTTTTATCCTAAAAAAAATAAAAAATAAATAAAAAGTAAAAACCTACTAAAAGAACAATTTTACATATAAAGGTAAAATTTAGTTTTCTCTTTTAAACAAAATTATCATGTAATATTACAAAATGGTAAAAAATTTTTGTTTGCAGGAGACACAGATTTAGTTAGACTCATACTGTCTTTACTGTGTCTTGTTTAAAAACCGTAGTCTCCTGTCTGTTAAAAAATAAGATTTTGGCTGAGTGCGGTGACTCACGCCTGTAATCCCAGCACTCTGGAAGGCCGAGACAGGTGGATCACCTTAGGTCAGGAGTCGGAGACCCGCCTGGCCAACATGGTGAAACCCTGTCTCTATTAAAAAAAAAAAAAGTTTTTGCCTTTTGAAAATTTTTGTGTTATCGACTGGGTGTGATGGCTCATGCCCGTAATCCCAGCACTTTGGGAGGCCAAGGCGGGTGGGTCACCTGAGGTCCAGAGTTCAAGACCAGCCTGGCCAACATGCTGAAACCCCATCTCTACTGAAAATACAATTATTAGCTTGGTGTGGTGACAGGCGCCTGTAATCCCAGCTACTCAGGAGGCTGAGGCAGGAGAATTGCTTGAAAGCAGGAGGCGGAGGCTGCAGTGAGCCGAGACTGCACTCCAGCCTGAGCTACAGAGAGAGATCCTGTCTCAAAATAAATACATAAATAAAAGAGAGTTTCTTCTTCAACTACAATGGAATACAACTAGAAATCAACAAGAGAAAGAAAATTTTTATATTCACAAATACACAATTACATACAAATTAAACATAAACAATGGGTAAAAGGACACATCACAAAAAATTTTAAAGATAATGAGATGAATGAAAAAACAATACACCTTAGCAAAACTTATGGGATGCAGCAAAGACAATGCTCAGAGGGAAACATAGCTGTCAACACCTATATCAAAAATGAAAGAACAGAGGCCGGGCGCAGTTGCTCACACTTGTAATCCCAGCACTTTGGGAGGCCGAGGAGGGTGGATCATGAGGTCAGAATTTCAAGACCAGCCTGACCAACATGGTGAAACTCTGTCTCTACTAAAAATACAAAAATTAGCCGGGCATGGTGGGGGGCGCCTGTCATCCCAGCTACTCAGGAGGCTGAGGCAGGAGAATTGCTTCAACCCAGCAGGCAGAAGGTTGCAGTGAGCTGAGATTGTACTACTGCACTCCAGCCTGGGTGACAGAGTGAGACTCTGTCAGAAGAAAAAAAGAAAGAAAAGAAAGAACAAGTGAGGCCAGGAGTTTGAGACTAGCCTGGGTAATATAGCAAGAGCCTGTCTGTAGGGAAAAAAAATAAAAAATCTCGCCAGGCATAGCAGCACATGTCTGTGATTTCAACTATTTGGGAGGCTGTGGCAGGAGGATCACTTGAGCCCAGGGGTTTGATGCTACAGTGAGCCATGATTGCTCCTCTACACTCCAGTTCAGGCAACAGAGCAAGACCCTGTCCCAAGAAAAGAAAGAAAGAAAAATCTCAAATACATAATACATTATTCCACCTTAGAGGACTAGAAAAAGATCAAACTATACCCAAATCAAGCAGCAGCAAAAAAATGATACCGATGACAGTCAAGATAAATAAAATATAGTATTCCATAAAAGCAATAGAGTCAACAAAACCAAAGCCTAGTTCTTTAACAAATTGGCAAAATTGATAAACTTTTAAAAATACTGATCCACATGCCGTGCGCTGTGGCTCGTGCCTGTAATCCCAGCACTATGGGAGGCCAAGGCAGGTTGATTACCTGAGGTTGGGAGTTTGAGACCAGCCTGATCAACATGGAGAAACCCACTAAAAAAATATAAAATTAGCCGGGCATGGTGACACATGCCTGTAATCCCAGCTAGTCTGGAGGCTAAGGCAGGAGAATCGCTTGAATTTAGGGGACGGAGGTTATGCCATTGCATAACAAGAGCGAAACTCCTTATAAAAAAAAAAAAAAAAAAAAGAAATACTGACTCCCCGCCCCCCCCCCAAAAAAGAATAGAGATAACCCAAACTACTAAAATCAGGAATCAAAGGTTACAAAGCCCTTACAAAAATAAGAGATTAGAAGAGAATACTATAAACAATTATATATCAATTAATTGAATACACCTGGATGAAATGCACAAATTTCTAGAAACGTGCAATTTACCAAGACTGACCCCCAAAAAAATAGAAAATCAGAATAGATCTATAACAAGTAAACAGATGGAATTGGTAACAATGTCTTGAAGTTCCATAAAGAAACGCTCAGGACCCAATGGCTCCATGGGTGAATTCTACCAAGCATTTGAATAATTAAGGCCAATTCTTATTAAACTCTTTCCAAAAATAGAAGAGGGGGCAATGCTTCTGACCTATTCTATGAGGCCAGCGTTATGGTGATACCAAAGCCACACAATGACATCACAGGAAAAGAAAACTACAGACCAATGTCCCTTATAAATATAGATGCAGAAATCCTCAAGAAAACAGTAGCAAATCAAATCCAGCAGCATAGAAACATATTATAGATATGTGTTAACGGATGAGACTTATCCCAAGAATGTAAGTGTGATTCATTATGAGAAAATCAGGGCAGGGTGTGGTGGCTCACAACTGTAGTCCCAGCTACCTGGCAGGCTGAGGTGAGAGAGTCGCTTGAGCTGGGGAGGTTGAGACTGTGGTCAACCATGTTTGTGCCATTGCACCCCAGCCTGGGTGACAAAGTGAGACCCTGTTTCAAGAAAGGAAAAACTCAGCCTGGAGTGGAGGCTCATACTTATAATCCCAGCACTTTGGGAGGCCAAAGCAGGAAGATCATTTGAGGTAAGGAGTTTGAGATCAGCCTGGCCAACATGGTAAAACCCCATCTCTACTAAAAATACAAAGAAAAAAAAATAGCTGGGCATGGTGACACATGCCTATAATGCCAGCTATTACGAAGGCTGAAGCAGGAGAATCACTTGAACCTGGGAGATGGAGGCTGTTGTGAGCTGAGATCACACCACTGCACTCAAGCCTGGTGACAGAGTGAGACTCCGTCTCAAAAAAAGAAATCAATCAATACCATTCACAACTTTAATAGAATGAAGGCATAATGTAGAAAACAGCCTTTGACAAAAACCAACGCCTTTTCAGGATTCAAAACACACACAAAACAGGGCTGGGTTCAGTGAATCACGCCTATAATCCCAGAACTTTGGGAGGCTGAGGCAGGCGGCTCATGAGGTCAGAGGATTGAGACCATCCTGGCTAACATCATGAAACTTCATCTCTACCAAAAATAAGAAAGAATTAGCTGGTGTGGTGGCATGCGCCTGTAGTCCTGGCTACTTGGGAGGCTGAGGCAGGAGAATCACTTGAACCCAGGAGGTGGAGGCTGCAGTGAGCCGAGATCGCACCACTGCACTCCAGCCTGGGCGACAGAGGGAGACTCCATCTCAAACATAAAAATGAAAATAAAAAAATTAAAAAAAAACAAAAACAAAAACAGAACACTGAAACAATAAAGACCAGAAGAGAACTTCTTCAACAGGATAAAGGGCATATGTGAAAAACCTACACCAGGCCAGGCATGGTTGCTCATTCCTGTAATCCCAGCACTTTGGGAAGATTGCTTGACCGCAGAAGTTTGAGACCAGCCCGGGCAACACAGTGAGACCCTGTCTCTATTTATAAAAAAAAAAAAAAAAAGGAAGGAGGCAAGGAGGGAAGGAGGGAAAGAGAGAAGGAGGGAAGGCAGGAAGGAAGGAAGGGAGAGAAGAGAAGACGAGCGAAGAGAAGAGGAAAAACCCACACCATATACAACAGTGAAAGACTCACAGACTTAAAGGTTTCCCCACAAAGACCAAGAACAAGACAAGGACGCCTGCTTTTACCACCTCTAGTCAACATTGCACTTTAATGTTTTATTTATTGATTGATCTCTTTTTATTTCTTTTTTGAGACTGATTCTCTGTCACCCACGTTGGAGTGCAGTGGCACAATCTCGGCTTACTGTGATCTCTGCCTCCCAGGTTCAAGTGATTCTTCTGCCTCAGCCTCCCAAGTAGTTGGGACTATAGTTGTGGACCACCCTGCTTAGGTAATTTTTGTATTTTTAGTAGATACAGGGTTTCACCATGTTGGCCAGGCTGGTCTTGAACTCCTCACCTCAAGTGATCTGTCCACCTTGGCCTCCCAAAGTGCTGAAATTACAGGCATGAGCCACTGTGCCCAGCCGAACATGGCCCTTTAACATTCCAAAATGTAGGTTTTATTATATTTACATATACTGAGGCCAACAGATTAGGAGACAGCTGCCATTGAAAAGATAGTTTGTGGTCACTCGCAGTGACTCACACCTGTAATCCCAGCACTTTGGGAGGTCAAAGAGGGTGGATTACTTGATGTCACAAGTTTGAGACCAGCCTGGCCAACATGGTGAAATCCCATATCTACTAAAATAAAATACGAAAATTAGCTGAGTGTGATGAGGGCATCTGCAGTCCCAGCTAGTACGGAGGAGAATTGCTTGAACCCTGGAGGCGGAGGTTGCAGTGAGCCAAGATCTAGCCACTGCACTCCTCCAGCCTGGGCAACAAGAGATAAACTCTTTCTCAAAAAAAAAAAAAAAAGAATAAAGAAAGAAAGAGAGAGAGAGAGAAAGAAGAAAGAAAGAAAGAAAGAAAGAAAGAAAGAAAGAGAAAAGAAAAATCAATGCACAAACATCAGTCACATTTCTATAAATTAGAAATAAACAATCAGAGAGTAAAATTAAGAAAACAATTTCACTTCTGATAGAATAAAAATAAATAAATTTAACCAAATAAGAGTAATACTAGTGCCCTGAAAACTACAAAACATGGTTGAAAGAAATAACGAAGACCTAAATGAATAGAAGATGTCACTTGTTGATATGGTCTGGCTCTGTGTCCACACCCAAATCTCATCTTGAATTGTACTCCCATAATTTCCACGTGTTGTGGGAGGGACCCAGTGGGAGTTAGTTGAGTCATGGCAGTAGTTTCTACCACACTGTTCTTGCGGCAGTCTCAAGAGATCTGATAGTTTGATAAGGGGAAAGCAGTCTCACTTGGTTTTCATTCTCTGTCTTGCCACCACCATATAAAAAATGCCTTTCGCCTTCCGTCATGATTGTGAGGCTTCCCGAGCCACGTGGAACTGAATGATCGTTAAACCTCTTTCTTCTGTAAATTGCCCAGTCTCTGGTATGTCTTTATAAGCAGCATGAAAACAGACTAATACACATTTATGGATTAGAAGACTTAATATTGTTCAGATAACAATACTGCCCAAAGTAATCTGTAGACTTGATGTGATCCCTATGAAAACCCCTTGTCCTTGTTTGCAGACTTGGAAAATTCAGACCTATAATTCGCGTAGTATTGCACCCAATAGCCAATCTTGAAACAAAGAGCAAAGTTGAAAGACTTACACTTGGTGATTTAAGAATTTACTAGAGGCCGGGCACGGTGGCTCACGCCTATAATCCCAGCACTTTGGGAGGCTGAGGTAGATGGACTGCCTGAGGTCAGGAGTTCAAGACCAGCCTGACCAACATGGTGAAACCCCGTTTCTACTAAAAATACAAACATTAGCTGGGCATGGTGGCAGCTGCCTGTAATCCCAGCTACCTGGGATACTGAGGCAGGAGAATCACTTGAACCTGGGCAGAGAAGGTTGCAGAGAGCTGAGATCATGTCACTGCACTCCAGCCTGGGGAACAGAGCAAGACTCTGTCTAAAAAAAAAAAAAAAAAACCAAATTTACTACAAAGAAACAATAATCATTAGCCGAGCATAGTGGGGTGCAACTGTAGTCCCAGCTACTCAGGAGGCTGAGGCAGTAGAATTGCTTGAACCCGGGAGAAAGAGGTTGTGGTGAGCTGAGATCGTGCCACTGAACTGCAGCCTGGTGCCTGGCGATGGAGCGAGACTCTGTCTAAAAAAAAAAAAAAAAAGAAACAATAATCAAAATAAACATACCAGAAACCAGTGATATTGGTATGAGACTAGGCAGATTTATTAGTGGAATAGAACTGAAAGTCTGGAAATAACCCATATATCTATGGTCAGTTGATTTTTTTCTTTTGAGATAGGGTCTTGCTCTGTCTCCTGGCTGGAGTGCAGACCCAATCTCGGCTCACTGCAACCTCCACCTCCCGGATTCAAGCAATTCTCCTGCCTCAGCCTCCCAAGTAGCTGGGACTACAGGTGCCCACCACCATGCCCAGCTAACTTTTGTATTTTTAGTAGAGACAAGGTTTCACCATGTTAGCCAGGCTGGTCTTGAACTCCTGACCTCCCATGATCCACCCACCTGGGCCTCCCAAAGTGCTGGGATTACAGGCATGAGCCACCGCTCCTGGTCAGTCAATTGGCTTTTCACAAACGTGCCAAGGATGCTTAATAGGTGAAAGAATAGTCTCTCTCTTTCTCTCTCTCCCTCCCTCTCTCTCTCTCTCTTTCTTATTCAAAAGCTTTTGGAGTACAAGTGGGTTTTGGTTACATGAATTATAAAGTGGTGAACTTTGAGATTTTAATGCACCCATCATCACCCAAGTAGTTATACATGTGCCCAATATGTGGTTTTCATCCACACCCTCCTCACATCCTCCCCACTCTGAGACTTCAAAGTCCGTTATATCACTCTGTATGACTTTGGGTACTCACAGCTTAGCTACTACCTGTAAGTGAGAACACACGATATTTAGTTTCCATTCCGCAGTTACTTCACTTAGAATAATGGCCTCCAGCTCCATCCAAGTTGCTGAAAAGACATAATTTTTTATTTTTCTTTTTTCTGTGTTTTTTTTGAGATGGAGTCTTGCTCTGTCGCCCAGGCTGGAGTGCAGTGGCGCGATCTCAGCTCACTACAACTTACTCCTTGTGGGTTCAAGCCATTCTCCTGTCTCAGCCTCCTGAGTAGCTGGGACTACTGGCGCACACCACCATGCCCGGCTAATTTTTGTACTTTTATTAGAGACAGGGTTTCATCATGTTGGCCGTGCTGGTCTGCAACTGCTGACCTCTGGTGATCCACCCACCTCGGCCTCCCAAAGTGCTAGGATTACAGGGATGAGCCACCGTGCCCAGCCCAACAGACATCATTTCATAGAACAGTCTGTTCAAAAAGTGGTCCTGGAACAAGAAGATATCCATATGCAAAAGAATGAAATTGGACTTTGAACTCACGCCATATACTGGCACCTGAATTACAAGTTAAAACGATAAAACACTTCAGAGAGCCTAGAGGGAAATCCTCATTCTCTTGGGCTTGGCAATGGTTTCTTAAATATGATGCCAAAATCACAAGTAACAACAGCAAAAGCAGAGAAATGAGACTTCATCAAAATTAAAACCTTCTGTGCATCAAAGAACACTGTCGAAGGAGTGAAACAGCAGTCCACAGAATGAGAGAAAATATTAGCAAATCACGTATTTGATAAGGCTCCACTATCCAGAATATGTAAAGAACTTTACAACTCAACAAAGAAAAAAACAGAGAACCTAATTCAAAAAAATGGGCCCCGGATTTGAATAGACATTTCTCCAAAGAAGACATACAAATAGCCAACAAGCAAACGAACAGATGCTCAACATCATTCTTCATTAGGGAAATGCAAATAAAAGCCACAGAGATATGCCACTTCACATGCAATAGAATGATCATAATTCTTTTTTTTTTTCTTTGAGATGGAGTTTCAAAACAATGCTCTTGTTGCCCAGGCTGGAGTGCAATGGCACAATCTCACCTACCGCAACCTCCACCTCCCAGTTTCAAGCGATTCTCCTGCCTCAGCCTCCCAAGTAGCTGGGATTACAGGCACGCCCCGCTAATTTTGTGTTTTTAGTAGAGATGGGGTTTCTCCACGTTGGTCAGGCTGGTCTCAAACTCCTGACATCAGGTGATCCTCCCTCCTCAGCCTCCCAAAGTGCTGGGATTACAGGCATGAGCCACCGCACCCGGCCTGATTATAATTTTTAAAAATGAAAAATACGGCTGAGTGCAGTGGCTCACGCCTGTAATCTTAGCATTTTGGAAGGCCAACGTAGGTGGATCACTATGATCCCAGCACTTTGGAAGGCCAAGGGGTGGATCACAAAGTCAGGAGTTCAAGACCAGCCTGTCCAAGATGGTGAAACCCTGTCTCTACTAAAAATACAAAAAAACTAGCCAGGCACAGTGGCAGGTGTCTGTCATCCCAGCTACTTGGGAGGCTGAGGCAGGAGAATGGCTTGAACCTGGAGGCGGAGGTTGCAATGAGCCAAGATCACACTACTGCACTCCAGCCTGGGTGACAGAGTGAGACTCCATCTCAAAAAAAAAAAAAACAAAACAAGGAAAATTACAAGCATGATGGGGATGTGGGGAAATGGGAACCTTGTACATTGCTGATAGGAATGTAAAATGGTACAGCCTCTATGGAAAACAATTTGGCAATTTCTCAAAATGTTGAACATAGAATTACAATATGAACCAGCAATTTCATGCCTAGGTGTATACTAGTATACAAATGTTCAAACATTAACTTGCATGCAAGAGCTCATAGCAGCACTATTCATAGCAGTCCATAAAGTGGAAACAAACCAAATGTCCATCAAGTAATGACTGGATAAATAGTATTTAGTCTATCCATACAATGCAATATCATTCAGACACGAAAAGAAAGAAAATAAGGATGCATGCTACAACTTGGATGAACTTTGAAATCATCATGCAGTAAGAAAGAACCCTGGCCAGATGCGGTCACTGACACTTATAATCCCAGCATTTGGGAGGCCGAGCAGGCAGATCATGAGGTCCAGAGTTCGAGACCAGTCTGGCCAATATAGTGAAACCTCATCTCTACTAAAAACACAAAAATTAGCCAAGTGTGGTGGTGCACGCCTGTAGTCCCAGCTACTCGGGAGGTTGAAGCAGGAGAATTGCTTGAACCCAGGAGGGGGAGGTTGCAGTGAGCCAAGACCATGCCATTGCATTCAAGCCTGGGTTACAGAGTGTTTCTCCAGTCGTCAAAAAAAAAAAAAAAAAAAGAAATAGAGAAAGAAAGAACGAATGAACCCTGGCCAAACACAGTGGCTCATACATGTAATCCTAGCACTTTGGGAGGCCAAGGTGGGCAGATTGCTTGACCTCAGGAGTCTAAGACCAGGCTGGGCACCACGGCAAAAGCACATCTCTACAAAAAACTACAAAAATTAGCCGGGGGGTGGTGCACACATGTAGTCCTAGCTACTCAGGAGGCTGAGGTGGGAATTTTGCTTCAACCTGGGAGGTCAAAGCAGCAGTGAACCACCATGTGAAAGAAAAGAAAGAACACAGACACTGACACAAAAGGCCACATGTCGTGTGACTCTATTTGTATGGTATGAAACACAGAGAATAAGCAAAGCCAGAGAGACAGAAAGTAGACTACTTCTCAGGGCCTAGTAGGAGGGGGACTAGAGAGTGACTGCTTAATAGTTATAGGTGTTTTTTGTTTGTTTATTTGTTTGTTTTACTGTGACAAAATGTACTAGAATTAGTGATGATAACTGCAACATTGTGCATATGACAAAAACCACTGAACTATTCACTTTCAAATGATTTTTGTTTGTTTGTTTGAGTTAGGGTCTCACTCTGTCACCCATGCTGGAGTGCAGTGGAGTGATTCATAGCTCACTTCAGCCTCATAGGCCCAAGTGATCCTCCTGCCTTGGCCTCCCCAATGGCTGGAACTACAGGCACACGCCAGCATGCCTGGCTCCAAATGGTGATTTAAAAAAATGTTTTGTGACTCTTACCTCAAAAATAGAAAGAAGGTCTGGCACAGTGACTGACGCCTATAATCCCAGCTCTCTGGGAGGCCGAGGCAGGCGGATCACCTGAGGTCGGGAGTTCAAGACCAGCCTGGCCAACATGGTGAAACCCCATCTCTACTAAAAAATGCAAAAATTGTCAGGCGTGGTGGCAGGAGCCTGTAATCCCAGCTGCTCAGGAGGCTGAGGCAGGGAAAATTGCTGGAACCCAGAGGCAGAGGTTGCAGTGAGCCAAGATCGTGCCACTGCACTCCAGCCTGGACAACAGAACAAGATTCCCTCTCAAAAAAAAGAAAAAAAGGAATAGAAGTGTGACTCAAAACAGGCTAATGACATATGAGGAGAGCTTTGTTACATGTTTTTGGGGAAGTTCTTCCTGGCACTCTGGCAGAGATCCTGAAAGTCATTCTGTTTTCTCCTCTGAACATTGTAATGCTTTAATACAATACCTCAAACAGTGGTAATCATCCCACCAACCCTTGAAAAAATGGTGCCTGTCTGTGGTCCTTACGAGATGGGCACTTGCACAAAATTGTGCCCTGTGCCCTGGAAATGCTGAGTAGGTGATTTCGGGCTGGCATTCAGCCCATGTTCCTCTTGGTGTGTGATTGTATCTTCCCAAGAAAGGAAATACTTTTGTTAAGAAAATTGTCCGCTGCTCAGAGAAATATCTCTCTCTCATCTCTCTGTCCATTCATCCATCCATGGCCCATCCATCTGTCCATCTATTCATCCATCCATCACCAGTCCACTTGTTAATCTATTCATTCATCTCTCCATCCATCCTTCCATCACCCATCCATCTATCCATTCATTCATCCATCTGTCCATCCATCTATCCTTCCATCACCCATTCACTCATTTATCTATCCACCAATTGTCCATCCATTCATCAATCTGTCCATCCATCCTTCCATCACCCACCCACTCATTCATCTGTCCATCCATCCATTCATTCATCCATCTGTCCATCCATCCTTCCATCACCCATCTATCCATCCATCCATTCATTCATCCATCTGTCCATCCATCCATCCTTCCATCACCCAATCACTCGTTCATCTATCAGCCATCTGTCCAACCGTTCATCTATCTGTCCATCCATCCTTTCATCACCCATCCACTCATCCATCTATCCATCCCTCTATCCAGTCATTCATTCATCTGTCCATCCATCCATCTCTTTAGTCCTCATTCATTAAAACTAGAATATTCAGAGTCCCATGTCAGGGATTATTATTATTTTTTTTTTTGAGAGACAGGGTGTCACTCTGTCGCCCAGGCTAGAGTGCAGTGTCCCCATCTTGGCTCACTGCAGCTTCTGCCTTCCGGGCTCCACCTCAGCCTCTCAAGTAGCTGGGGCTACAGGCATGTACAATCATGCCCAGCTACTTTTTGTGTTTTTTGTAGAGATGAGGTCTTGCTATGTTGCCCAGGCTGGTCTCAAACTTCTGGGTTCAAGTGACCTGCCCACCTTGACCTCCCAAAGTGCTGTGACTTCAGGTGTGAGCCACCACATCAGCTGGGTTAAGGCAACCATATATTACTAGTTGCCAACCTGGCGTAAGCCATGAGAATATAAAGAAAGATAGCCACAGCCACAGGCATAACTCAACCCTTAAACCTGCCAAACTGACCTGGCACAGTGGCTCACACCTGTGATCCCAGCACTTTAGGAGACCAGAGACTGGAACACTTGAGGTTAGAAGTTGGAGACTTCAGCCTGGGCAACATGGTGAAAACTGGTCTTTACTAAAAACACAAAAATTAGCCAGGCATGTAGTCCCAGCTACTTGGGAGGCTGAGGTGGGAGGATCACTTGAACCCAGAGGTGTAGTTTGCACTGCACTCCAGCCTGGGCAACAGAGCTAGACCTTGCCTCAATAAATAAATACATAAACCTGCCAAACATCTGAACGTATGGTTATATTTAAGATTATTATTTTTTTAGGCCAGGTGCAGTGACTCACGCCTATAGTCCCAGCACTTTGGGAAGACAAGGTGGTAGGATCACTTGAGGTCAGGAGTTTGAGACCAGCCTGACCAACATGGTGACACCCCCTCGTTACTAAAAAGAAATACAAACCTTAGCCAGGCATGGTGGTGCGCACCTGTAGTCCCAGCTACTCTGGAGGCTGAGGTGGGTCACTTGAACCTGGAGGCGGAGGTTGAAGTGAGCCAATCGTGCCACTGCACTGCAGCCTGAGCAACAGAGCAATAGTTCACCTCAAAAAAAAAGGGAAAACAGATTAAAAAAAAAAAAACCACTAAGCTAGTTTGATGTGTAACCAAAAAAAAAAAAAAAAAAAAGTTTAACCAAGAGGAGGGTATTTTATTTTAAGAGCAGAAAAAGGATGAAAATAAATCAGACAGGTAGTTACCTATTTGACACATTCTTCCAGTTTACCCTGAATAAACCTGCCCAAGTATGCCCAGTATCCATCCAGCCCCTAAAATGGACTGAGGAAGATCTATTACCTAGACAAACTCTTCTGGGACATAATATTTGGACATTTTAAACTGCCCACCATCTGTCATGCATTTTCTGTTTGATTCATCATTGATCAACAAACCAATTGGTGCTTTTTGTTGTTGTTGTTGTTGTTTTGAGATGGAGTTTCATTCTTGTTGCCCAGGCTGGATGCAATCTTGGCTCACCACAACCTCCGTCTCCTGGGTTCAAGCAATTCTCCTGCCTCAACCTCCCAAGTAGCTGGGATTACAGGCATGGGCCATCACTCCAGGCTAATTTTTTGTATTTTTGGTAGATACGGGGTTTCTCCATGTTGGTCAGGCTGGTCTTGAACTCCTGACCTCAGGTGATCCATCTGCTTCAGCCTCCCAAAGTGCTGGGATTACAGGCATGAGCCACCCCGTCCTTCCCCTGTTGGTGTTCTTACATACTATTTTATATTCAGGGATATTTTCTTCTTCTTCTTCTTCTTTTTTTTTTTTTTTTTTTGTGGCGACAGAGTTTTACTCTGTCACCGAAGCACACCACCACACCCAGCTAATTTTTGTATTTTTAGTACAGACGGGGTTTTGCCGTGTTGGCCATACTGGTCTTGAACTCCTGACCTCAGGTGATCCACCCACCTCGGCCTCCCAAAGTGCTGGGATTACAGGGGCAAGCCACCACGTCCAGCCAAAAATGTCTACATTTGGTTAGGCCCAGTGGCTCACACCTGTAATCTCAGAACTTTGTAGGCCAAGGTGGGAGGCCAAGGTGGGAGGATCACTTGAGGCCAGGGGTTTGATACCACCTTAGGTAACATGACAAGGAACTGTCTCTACAAAACATTAAAAAACAGAAAAATTAGCCAGGTGTTGTGATGGTATGCGCCTGTAGACCCAGTCACTCAGGAGGCTGAAGTGGGAGAACTGGTTGACCCCGGGAATTCAAGGTTGCAGTGAGCTATGATGGCACCACTGCACTCCAGCCTGGGTGACAGAGCAAGACCCTGTCTCAAAAAAAGAAAAAGAAAGAGAGAGAGAGAGAAAGGAAGGAAGGAAGAAAGAAGGGAGGGAGGGAGGGAGAAAGAAAGAAAGAAGGAAGGCAGGAAAGAAAGAAAAGAAAGAGAAAATGAAAAACTATTCATGCTATGGATCTATGAGTTCATTACAACAACCACACATCATATATTTGTCTAATCCAGCCAGAGTATCAAATACTCTGTCTACTTGCTGGACAGATGAAACTGAAAGACCTTGAACCTGGCATCAGACTGTTTTTACATCTGGCCAAGTTTCTTCCCAGCTGTCTGACCGTGGGCAGGTCACTTTTCCTCCCTAAGGCTTGCTTTCTTCATCTTAAAATCAGGATGCCAATAACACCTACCTCTTGAGATCGCATGAGCAATAAATGCAATGATGAAAGTATAATGTTTCATACAGTACTAGTATAGGGTGAGTACATCTTCAAAAATAACAGCCATGCCTTTTCCTAGGATTGTATGTAGTGCAATAATTTTGCAAATAAAGGCAGTTGTTGTTTTCTTCCTTTTTTTTTTTTTTTATATAAAAACGGGATTTCACCATGTTGGTCAGGCTGGTTTTGA
This sequence comes from Cheracebus regulus, assembly GCA_963574635.1. NCBI lineage: Eukaryota > Metazoa > Chordata > Mammalia > Primates > Pitheciidae > Cheracebus > Cheracebus regulus. Next base: position 37,928 of record CAUYQU010016221.1, read on the forward strand.
ACTCCCGACCTCAGGTGATCCACCTGCCTTGGCCTCCAAAGTGCTTGGATTACAGCCATGAGCCACCATGCCCGGCAGTTGTTTTCTTCCTTAATAAACCAGGAGAGAATTAGGATTCCTTTGGGATTCAGACTGATCCCTTTGAACCAGCAGTTTGGATTTGGTTGCCATAGTATCCTGGGCCATGAATGGCTGATAGAGAGGCCTGTCATATTTTCAGAAGTTGCCTTGACTTGTCTGATGAAAAGATGCCGTTTCTATGAAGCAGCTGTCTCCAATTTGTAAAATTCCATCTGTGGCTTTACCTGACCCTTATTCTCCAACAGCTTCTCACTCCAGCTCCTAAGAAAAGGTATATCTACCAGGTAGAAAACAACTAAGTCTTGGTAAAAGACATTTACCTTTTCCGAACTCAACCTGTAGTTTTTATTCAACTGAGTTTCCCTGATGAAATACATTTCAGCAAAATTTACTTCAAGAATTTCTTATTTTTTTTTTTTTGACTTGGAGTCTTGCTCTGTTGCCTAGGCTGGCTGGAGTGCAGTGGCATGATCCCCTCTCACTGCAACCTCTGTCTCCTGGGTTGAAGTGATTCTCCTGCGTCAGTCTCCTGAGTAGCTGGGATTATAGGCACATGCCACCACACCTGGCTAATTTTTGTATTTTTTACTAGAGACAGGGTTTCACCATGTTGCCCAGGCTGATCTCGAACTCCCAATCTCAGGTGATCCACCCGCCTCAGCCTGCCAAAGTGCTGGGATTACAGGCATGAGCAACCACGCCTGGTCAAAATTGTCTTAATCCCTAATGCTTTTAGTAAAGAAGGTGTTGAATGAATGTATTGCTTATTCTTCTGAAAGTGACCTGAGAATGTCATTGTACCTGGAGGATTTATTTTACGTTCTCTAAAGGACTGACAATAATATCCAGCACCTTCCCTCCACCAAAAGATTTCCACTTTGAGGCCAGGTGTGGTGGCTCACACTTGTAATCCCAGCACTTTGGGAGGTCGAGGCAGGTGGATCATGAGGGAAGGAATTTGAGACCAGCATGACCAACATGGTGAAACCCCATTTCTGCTAAAAATAAAAGAAAAAAAAAATAGCAGTGCATGGGGGCACTCTCCTGTAATCCCAGCTACTCAGGAGCCTGAAGCAGAATCCCTTGAACCTGGGAGGCGGAGGTTGCAGTGAGCCGAGATCGCACTACTACACTCCAGCCTGGCAGCAGAGTGAGACCTAATCTAAAAATTTTAAAAAAAAAAAAAAAAATTAATGAAACTTACCACATGATGATTTTAAGCAAAAAAATTATGTACATGCCAGTCTGGAAACTGGGATCTCAAATAATCATGGATTCCATTCTCTCCGTCCCCATATAAAAGGGAGGGCTGGCCTTTGGACTTCCCGAAATCCAGGTTCGAATCCCAGCGCCACCACTGCAAGTCTGGTTGCTCTGGGCCAGTTATTTAATGTCCTCTAAATGTCAGTTTCACCCGGGCGTGGTGGCTCACACCTATAATCCCAGCACTTTGGGAGGCTGAAGTGGGCAGATCACGAGGTCAGGAGTTGGAGACCAGCCAGACCAACATGGTGAAACCATGTCTCTACTAAAAATCAGGATGACAAAAATTAGCCAGGCATGGTGGCACACGTGTAATCCCAGCTACTCAGGAGGCTGAGGCAGGAGAATCGCTTCAACCCGGGAGGTGGAGGCTGCAATGAGCTGAGATCATGCCACTGTACTCCAACCTGGGTGACAGCAAGACTCCATCTCAAAAAAAATTTAAAAATAAAAATAAAAGATAAATGTCAGTTTCATCTGTGAGATGAGCTACCTTGCAGTACTTCATTCAGCCATTCTACAGATATTTGTTCTACCAGAGCAGAGCGGGATAACAAGGTGTTTGTCCTGTAAAGCAGACCAGTGTGGGCACCCAATGTGAAATAGAACCTCAGCCCCACGTAGGCAGCCATGCGGAGGCATGGTCCAGGGTGGGGGAATTCTGGGGAGTTCTGAGGGTGGCTACATTCCTGCTGTGCTCCTGGCACACTGAGGGGAACGCCCTTTGCTCTGAAATTCCTGAGTGGTAAGCCACCCTCGAGCACCTGAGGATCTGGAGCAAGTCAACCTGAACCTGCCACTGGTTTCTAGGATTGAGTCACAGGTTCCCTGGAAGACTCTGAAAGAGAGATCAGATCAATCAAGGCTCTTGGGTTGGATCAAAGCCTAGGAGGTGAGGGGAAAGGGAGGAGGAGGTTGGACTTCTATGCGGTCTCAGCAAAGGCCTCAGCCGACAAATATTCTACAAATACTTGTAGAAGGACTGGATGAACTGCAAGGTGGCTCATCTCACAAATGAAACTGACATTTAGCGGACATGAAATAACTGGCCCAGACCAACCAGACTTGCAGTGGTGGCGCTGGGATTCGAACCCAGATTTGGGCAAGTCCAAAGGCCAGCTCTCCCTTCTTTATGGGGACTGAGAACATGGAATCCACGACTATTTGAGATCCCATGTTCCAGACTGTGGCACGTAACAGTTCTCACATTTAAAATTGTCATGATGGAGCCAGGCGTGGTGGCTCACAACTGTAATCCCAGCACTTTGGGAGGCTGAGGTGGGTGGATCACTTGAAGACAGGAGTTCAAGACCAGCCTGGCCAACATGGTGAAACCCCGACTCTACTAAAATACATAAAAATTAGCCGGGTGTGGTGGTGTGCACCTGTAATCCCAGCTACTTGGGAGGTGAGACAAGAGAATCATTTGAACCTGGGAGGCGGAGATGGTAGTGACAGATCGCCCCACCGCACTCCAGCCTGGGTGACAGAATGCAACTCTGTCTCTAAATAAATAAATAAATAAAATTTGTAAATGTCATATGGGAAGTTTCATTTAAAAAAAAATATTTTTGTAGAGACAAGATCTCACTGTGTTGCCCACGCTGGTCTCAAACTCCTGGCCTCGAACACTTCAGCTTGCTTCCTCAGCAAGTGAGGCGATCCTAAAGAATTGTCCCAAACTGGGGTGAGAGGGCTGGAATTTGATACCCCAGCATGGACCAGGCATTGGAAGCAGCCTCCCCTTGAGCAACGGGCATGACCTTGAACCTGGGGGAAGGGCACTGATGACACATCTCTGTTAGACGCTTCCCTTAGCTCTATGCCCCCCTCTTTTCTCCACCCTTCCACCTGCCGAAATAGATGTGAGGAGAAAAATCAAATTAGCCGGGAACGCTTTAGGAAGAAATGACAGTTAAGCAGACCTGGAGACCAGGCACAGTGGCTCATGCCTGTAATCCCAGCACTTTGGGAGGCCGAGGTAGGTGGATCGCTTGAGCCCAGGAGTTTGAGACCAGCCTGGTCAACATGGTAAAACTCCATGTCTAGTAAAAGTAGCTGGATGTGGTGGCGGGCACCTGTAATCCCAGCTACTCAGGAGGCTCAGGCAGGAGAATCGCTTGAACCCGGGAGGTGGAGGTTGCAGTGAGCCGAGATCACGCCACTGCACTCCAGCCTGGGGGACAGAGTGAGGCTCTGTCTCAAAAAAAAAAAAGTCGACTGAGACCTGGAGGATGAGTGGAAATTAACCAGAGCAGGAGGAAGCTTCCAGGCTGGGGGAAGGGCATATGCAAAGACTCAGTAGAGAGGGGGTTGGGGGAGAGAAAAGAAGAGAGGAAGAGGAGGGAGAAGAAAGAGGAGAAGGGGAAGAGGTAGAGGAGGAAGTGGTGAGGAGGAGGTCTGGGAGGAGGAAGGAGGAGGAAGAGGATGATGAAAGACGAAGAGGGAGATTGGGGAGGAGAAGAAGAGGAAGAAGGAGAAAGAGCAGAAGGAAGAGAGCGTTTTGGAGAGAGGAGGGCAGGGTGCAGTGAAACGGAAACACTGAGCAACAGCCAGTGGAGTGGACCTGGGGTCAAGCACTGACTCAGCTGTTCACTCAGAAGCGACTTCTCTCCAAACCTCAGTTTCTTCATCTGTTAAACAGGGAGGATCCCGTCTGTCTCAAAGCTATCTTCAGGATGCCATGAAATGACGCACACACAATAAAGGCACCATGAATGTGAGTTACTCTTTTTTATTATTATTGGTTATTGTGAAAAAAATAATAATGGTTGATCTGTTAATAATATACCCATGGCCTAGAAAAAGTAAAAAAACATAACTCGAGTTGACAAACATTTTCTTAAAGTGCCAGATAAAGTATTTTGAGTTCTGTTGTAGCTTCTCAATCCTTCAGTTGCCGTGTAAAAGCGTCCATAGACAATGCATTAAAAAATGAGCATGCGGCCAGGCACGATGGCTCACACCTGACATTCCAGCACTTTGGGAGGCTGAGGCGGGCAGATTGCTTGAATCTAGGAGTTCAAGACCAGTCTGGACAACATGGTGAAACCCTATCTCTAAAAAAAAAAATACAAAAAATTAGCGGGCCATGGTGGCGTGCACCTGTAGTCCCAGCTACTTGGGAGGCTGAGAGTCAGGGGAGATTGATCCCATGATCCCGTGAGTCAGGGGAGATTGAGGCTGCAGTGAGCCCTTATCACGCCACTGCACTCCAGCCTGAGCAAGAGTAAGACCTTGTCTCAAAAAAAAAAAAAAAATGTCGGGGGCATGGCTGTGTTCTAATTAGATTACAAGCTGGGCACAGCACCTCGTGCCTGTAATCCCAGCACATTGGGAGGCTGAGGCAGGAGAATTTGTCTGAGTTCGGGAGTTCAAGACTAGCCTGGGCAACATAGTAAGATCCCCCTTCTACAGAAAAAAAGAATTAGCCAGGTGTGATGGCACACACCTATCATCACAGCTACTCAGGAGGTGAGGTGGGAGGATCCC
>CAUYQU010016222.1:0-14248 GCA_963574635.1 Cheracebus regulus
GGGGAGAAATGCCAGATATAGGTGAAGGGGAGGAAGGCAACAAATTACACTGCCACGTGTGTACCTATGCAACAATATTGTATGTTCTTCACATGTACCCCAAAACCTAAAATGCAATAAAAAATAAAAATTAAAAAAAAAAAAAAGACCAGCGTTTTCCTGGTCTGTGTGCTGCCTAAGTCTCAGAGTGAATTGCTGTATCTGATTCAGAGAACTGAGGAGGTGATGCCCCCTGCCCCCGATCCTCCATGCCTGATACCCGTTCCAGGTGGGGCAGTGCCCTGCCTTGCCTTGGCTGGACACCTTTGGGCTGCTTTCGCTGCCTTTTTATGGGGGTTAATCCTGCTGTTCAACCAGTCCCTTTACAACAAAACCAGTACCTAGCTCAGAGATGCAGATATCACTCTGGTTCTGTCTCATTCAGTGGTAGCTGAACTCCAGAGAAGCTTCCTTTCAGCCTCTTCCCCCTCTGTTTATGATCCAGGCTAGATATCTTAATTTATCTCTCCAGGTTTTCTCACCATCCTCCTGCAACCCTGCCCTGTGCTCTGCAGGCTGAACTGTATGAACTACATCACCCGAACTCCCTGCCTTCTCATATCCAGTTGGGTTTAGCCATAGAGGCTGAGGCATTTATCTTACTTGTTTCTTCCCTGCTGCTGTGTAGGCTGGAAAGGTCTGTGTTCCTCTTCCCAAGGCCAAAGCTGCTATTTCTCCTAGAATACCCACAGATTTCTCTAGTTTCTAGTAACCACTCTCTCTTCTTGCCCCTTCAAGCCTTGAGGAAGTAATGGCTCCACACTCTCCCTATCCCTGGGAGATTTGTGCTTCAAACTCTCAAATCAATTAAACTACACCATGTGTTTCCTTCCAGTCTGACTGGTACACCTAGCTTCACATACCATGTAGCCTGATGGCCATCTACCAAATTGCACAAATAATTAATTGCAACTGTGAGACAGTGTTTTTCAAGAGTATATAACAGGTCATCTGACTTACTCTGGGGGAATTAGGAGTAAGTGTCAGCACAGGTGATATTTAAGCTGAGTACAGAGGGCTGAGGAGGAATTAGTCATGAGGATTGTAGGTTGATGAGAGGTGGGGTGGTATTCCAGGCAGACAGAATAATATGTTTGAAACCCTGAAGTCTGGAAGAAACTGCTGTTCATTGGAAGAAGACTGGGAGGCCATGACTGTGAGTGGAGCCTTTCTAAAAAGCCAAGATGTGATTATGGCTGAAAGTTCTGAGGATAGGCAGAGAGAAGAGGGGAGGAGCCAGGAGACTGGGATTCAGGGCTGGCACCAGGGTGAGGCAAGGGCTGAGGACACAAATGATAAGGAGGTGCTCCTTCTCAGGGTCATGCAAATATGGGGTCAGCCCTGAAATGAAGCCTCTTTAAATTTTGTGCCTAGGGGTGGAGATGGAGACACAAACCAAGAAAGATGGTCTGAGCAGAGTGGCAAATTTGAGTGGCGATAAACAAGAGAGGAAAATAATCCTCATGAAGTTATGGACAATGTTACTTTGCTGCCATTGATAGGTGACAGTACACATGGGGTACTGCCAACCAGGGAAGCTCAACCAAGCCTTTGGTGAACCAGAGTTTTTACTGGGACTCCATCACATGCTGCCCATGCGGCTGACATTTGGAGGTGGAAATGATACCACATGGCCTAGACCTCTAATCACAAATCACATTGTTAGACTGTTCAGGTAACCAGAGCCCCAGGCAAACAAAGACAGTCCTATTAGGCATGGCATTCCAAGTGCCTGGAGATACTTCCCAGTAGCTGAAGGCAAAGGCCAGGTCTGTCTTTGGGTAAAATTAATTCTTCACTACACATCAGCCCTTTGCAGAAAACCACTATGTATCTGTTGACAGTTCTGCAGACCTATGGAAAGTTTTACTTAGATGTTGAGCTCTTAGCCTGGCTAGCTTGCATCAGTTTCTCAGACGGTAGATAAAAAATCTAGGGATGTTTAATCTAATTTGAAGAAATCATATTTATTGTTTGGTTTTATTATAAAATTAACAAATGCACATAGTAAATTTTTCTAACAATACAGAAATGTATAATATAGAAAGTCCCTTTCATATAACATAATCTAGAAGTATATATAAAACAGAAAGTTCCCCATAATTCAAGAAATAACTGTTTCTAAAAATTTGGTTTATACTTTTCCATTTTTACTATGCATATTTTAACATATAAATATGTAATTACTTTTAACAAAAATGATATACAGTGCATCACGCTCTGCAACTTACTTTTCTCCCTTAACAATATATCACAGATACAGCATAGACATGTCGCCACAAAGAAATGAACCTCATTTTTTTCAATGGCTGAATAGTATTCCAGTATGAGCGTACTGCAGTGTATTTAACCAATCACTTATTGACAGGCATGTAGGTTACTGCCAATTTATTTCTATTGCAAACAATGCTGCAGTGAACATCCTTGAGCATATAGAATTTGTCCATGTGTTACTATTTCTGTAGGGTAAATTCTTAAAAGAGGAATTGCTAGATTAAAGGATATGTGTAGTTCACAATTTAATAGATCTTGCTAAACTGTACTCTAATCCAATTTATCCTTGCATTAACTATGTATGGGAGTGCTGCATGCCTGTCACTCTTGTCAACGAGTTGTTATTAATCCTTTTCATAAGTCCAAATATGTAAAGGGAAACAAGTGTTACACTCTTCCTTTTCCTTGGGGGATGGCTGCTGCTTCCTTTTCGATGCCCCATGTGGGGACAGCTCTCCTTGCCCCAGCCCTAACCGGTTAGGATTGGGTGGTGAGGAATGTGGGTGGCCCAGGAAAGCTGGACTCTGGAGTAAAGCTGATTCAATGTTTTGTTCATGTGGACACTGGATTTAAGATTGAACATTTAAAATTTACTCTCCTGGGCATGTCTAATGCCCCCACGATTTTTTCCTGTTGGATGTATTAGTTTTCTATACACATGTAACACATGATCACAAATTTAGTGGCTAAAACCAACATGAATTTATGATCTCACAGCTTCTGTAAGTCAGAAGTCCAAGCACAGCATAGCTCCTTTTTCTGTTTAGAGTCTCATTGGGCAGAAATCAAGATGTCAATTGGGGCTGCAATCCCAGCTGAGACTCAGGTCCTCTGCAAAACCTTTGCATGTTGTTGGAATAATTCAGTTCCTGGTGGTCTTATGACTGAGGGACCCATTTTCTTATTGGCTGTTAGTTGTGGGCCACTCTCAGCTCCTGGAGGCGAACCCCAGGTCCTGGCCAGTGGGCCCCTCACAATATGGCAGCTTGCTTCTTCAAGGTTGGCAGGAGAATCTCTCTCCATTTGACAACAAGTATCTTATACAGTAATTGTGGAAGTGAGTATGTGACCATTTTTGCCATATAATGTAAACTAATCACTAGAAGGACCATCCCAGCATATTCCCAGGTCCTGCAGGGGTGGAAATCTGGGAGGACATCTTACATTTCCACCTGCCACTGTGGCTAACAATATGTATGAATTCTGTGTGTGTTGGGCTTCAGAGGCGGGGCTGGAGTTCAGCTCTGATCCCAGGTGCACTGTCCTTTGGTGGGATAAATATAGTCCTCTTCTATTTTTGTCTTCTGTGTAGTTAAAATGGAAAGTTCCTGATGGGCCATGCAATAACATGCATTTGGGGTGTCTGTTGGCCCTCCCCTCTTTTTCTGCTTTTTCCTCTTAAAGGGATAGGCCCAGGCAGCCATGATTATTCTACTTGGGTGGCTGTGAGACCTAAGACAGAATAATCAATTTCTCCCTCCTGACAATTCGGAGCTAGTATTGAGGAAATGCATTAGTTAGGTGATTGGAGGTACTGAGGCTGGCAACTTCCCAGGCTGGGATAGAGACTTTATGCCACATGCACAGAGATAAAGGAATTCATCCAGGAGTGAAAAAAAACCCAAAAAACTGAAGCCAATAGGTAAAGAGAAGTGATGATAGAACAACCAACTATTGTAGCTTGCTCAAAACGCAGAACTTTCAGTGCTAATATCAGAACATCTCAGGCAAACTGGAATCAGCTGGTCACCCAAAGTAGAGAAGAGTGACCTGTGATGCCCAAGAGGAGCGTTCTTGAATTCCTGGTGCCTATTCCTGGTTCAGGGAGGAGGCTGCCTGAATTTCTTGCCCTGACTCTCATGTGGACCTCCCTGTAACTTCCTGATTTTCTTTTGTTTAAAGTGGTCTTGGAAGTTTAACTTCCAGGAAGATTGTGCTTTGTCATTAGAGTGAGCCCAGGTCACTGGATACTCCCTGATAATATGAGAAGATGGGATGTGTCATTTCTAGTCCCTGGCAGCTAACATTGAGTGACTGTGCTCCACCCATTCCCCCTACTCATCCTGTGGCTGTGAGTGAGGAACTCAGGGACGCACAACCCAGAACTCCAATCACAGTTGAGGGAGCACTACTGAGGGGCTGTGCCACTCTCCTGAAGCTTTGTGTGGGAGAGAAATGAAGCTTTTTGCATTTGGCCACTGAAATTTCAAGGTTTATTTGTCCTCAAGCTGAGTGTTCTGACTAATATAGTGGATTTCTTTTCATCTTAACCAAAAAAGCTTTTACTATGACAACCTGGATCATGAGGCATCTACTGAAAATATCCTTGGTTTTTGAACAGCTGGGAAAGTTCTTATTTGATCACTTACAGAATGATGAGAGATGTTGTTCAGTCCACATCCAAGGGCAGGATTGAGGATCCAGAGTGTAGAGCATGACTTGAGCGTCAACTTGCAGTTGGCTTTGCTGAGATTTCTACCTCCCCTGCAAGCTGGATCTCATCTACAAGCAAGGTAGCAGGGGTGTGGATCTAGGGAGGAAACTCTTGTGGCAAGAGCATGTTGGTCAGCACAGCTACCTTAATTGCACTTGGGCCAAATGAAGAGACCAGAGTCAGGGATCTGAGGACTGGACCAGGCACAGGTGAACTTGAGACTTCGATTGCCACCTGCAGAGGTCTGTCCTGCAGACCTTGACTCAATGACGGATGAATGAATGCACTCTCACACCATTACAGTGATTTAAGTGGGCCAGGGATGGTCATTGGCTGCTTTTAGAGGGTGACTGCAGCCAATCAACCAAGACCCTCTGTACATACACACATTTATTCAGTAAAGATTTCATAACAGAGGTTCTAAGTCAACATGTGTGTCGATAATTAACATGATTAAAAGAGTGGTTTTACAAATGATAAAAAGCTTAGGTTCTGGGGCCCAGAGTAAATACCATTAACAGGTAATTCCCCTTTGACCTCCCCCTGAGAGGGCCATCCAGCACAAAGTTTCCATGAGTAAACAGTGTAGAGACAAAGGGATGTGGGGTAAACAGAGTTAAGCTGGGAAAGCCTCTTATCATCCCTATCTTTTCCCTAACATTCAGCCTGCCCCAATAAAACCTTTTGGCCTTCCAAAATGTTCGAGACTAAGCTATAACTTTCCCTAATATTTTGCCAGCTACCCTGAGTGAATTCCAACGTGAACTCCTGAGAACTGCCCAACCTGGCAGGAGGAACCCTAGGTACTACCCACCCATAACGATCTGCTTAGGGAAGGTGAGCTTTGTTCCCAGGCCATAATGCTTACAGCAGACAAATACCTAGAAAGTCATGAATCATTAAAACTGGCTTGAGAATAAATAGAAAATCTGAACAGGTCTATACAAATAAAGAGAGTAAATTAGTAATAAAAAACCTTCCAACAGACAAAAGTGCATGACCAGATAGCTTCATTGATGAATTCCACCAAACATTTGAAGAATGAACATCAATCCTTTTCAAATTCTTCCAAAAAATTATAGAGGAAAAACAGTTCCTAACTCATCCTGTGAGGTCAGTATCACCCTGATACAAAGCCACACAAAACCACTGGTATCTCACTGGTGGAGAAGCATATGCCCGTCGCCTGCTGGGGGCCCAGTTTCCAGCCCACTCAACACAATGAAGTGGAGACACTGGGCTGGATCGGCCTCTGGGACAACCAGCCCTCTTTCCTCCTAAGTTCCTGGCTGGTCCCAGCCTTTCCTGAATAATGTCTCCTTTGACCTCCCCTCCTGCCTCTCTCAGTCACCCAACCCATTACCTCATGCACTCAGTGGACAAGAATTCCTCCCCAGGCTGGGCCAATATCCTTCCAGTTGCTGGCTCATCTTCCTATCCTAGCCCAGGCCTTCTCACAATTTCCTATGCATCTGATCACCTGGAGGAGATCTAATTAAAATGCAGACAGATTTAGTAGCTCTGGGCTAGGGTCTGAGACTGCTTGTCTAATAAACCCTCCAGTGGTATCTGTGCTTCTGCTCCTGGAGCAAGATTCTGAGTCATTGGGGGTCTACAGCACCCAACCCAGGAGCACCTATTGAGGCCAACTCACATGGCTGTCTCAGGGAATTCAGGGACATCACTCCAAGGTAGAAAACCTTGGAAAGCAGGACTGTTCCACCTGCACCAGGGGCATCTCAGGAACCCCTGGCTTCTTTTAGGGCAGAACGGCCACTGCACACCTGCATAGCCACTCCCCCCCTCCCCGCCACACACATACTACAGCATACGTACTGCAACATGTTCAACACCTCCACATACCTCCTCACACATGCTACAACATCCTTAACATCTCTACATGCCCTTACATATGCACATAAACACAGAAGAATAGGGCCTGATGGCTCACAAGACCACACTTTGAGGTGGCACTTTCTAAATCAAAACACTTCCAAACAGAAGACAACCTTTTGGCTCAGGAAGGGCTGGAACACTTGTTAGTTCGGGCAGAAGTGGTGAAGGCCAACAGAGGCTGGTGGAGACAGTACAGAGGAGACCCTGATAAGCCAGAGGGCTCATTGTCAGATCTGGAAGGAAAGCGGAGCAGAAACAGAGGCAGCAGCGAGGCCTCTGGCTTCTGGATTGTGCTGATGGCTGCCAGAGGCTGCTGTGGTAATAATGGCCAAGGTGCAGGGGCGGCTACAATGTACAAAGCATTCCCGCACTTCATCCTCTCAGGAGGCAACCTGATCCTGACTTTATGGATGGGAATATGATGGTCCTTGGTGCTAGGTGACTGGCTTCAGGAGACACTGATCGAATGCGAGCCACCCAGAAACTGCATTACTGTTGCTTGAGCCAGCTCAGAAGCTGGACAGGGGATACTGAGAAGTCCTGTGCATTGATGCCCCACTCTGAACAAGGAAGAGAACAGGAGGGTGAAAGAGGTGGGTCGTGGGGAAATCTGCTGAAACTGGTCCCAGGGGAAACAAAGAGGAGCCCTCTGTTTTTCAGTGGGGAAGACAACTTCAGTGATGACAGGGTGAGGGAAAAATCTCAGCACAACTGTAGCTCCAGCCCCACCTTTCCATTTTGGAGAGGGCCAGGCAATGTGCAGAACAGACATATGAATGGGTTTTAAAAATATCGCTGCCCTGAGCATGCACCTGGAGGAATTATGACATTCAGGGCAATCAGAGGGAATACATCACTGTCCCAGGGAACATGCCCACTGCATGAGGGATGCCCTCAGCTCTCTCTGGGCCCAACACACACACTCTCAGACACATACATACATACATATCCAAACACACACACATACATGTATACACGGTCACCCACAGACACACGTATACAGACATACACACAGAGACACAGACACACATACACCCACAGACATAGACACACAGACACACAAACATGGATACCCACAGACACACATATACAGACATATACACATTACCACCTCTATGTGCCTCAAACATGTATGCATGTGCGTGCATGCACACACATACACAACAACAGAAACACAGAAGAAAAGGGCCTGGTAGCTCACAAGACCATGCTTTGAGGCCAAGGTACTTTCTAAACCAAAATGCTTCCAAACAGAAGACAACCTTTTGGCTCAGGTTGTCTGAAAAACATAGATACATACAAACACAGACACACATACACATGTACACAATTACACATACACACAAATACACAGGCGCATACAAACACAGATACGTATATACACATATGCATATATACACAATCACCCACAGACACACACATACAGACACATATGCACATGCAGACACACTTATATTCATATATATACATATACACATATACATACAGATACAAACATATACATAGACACACAAACATGCATATACAGACAGATGTACAGATATACAAATGTACATAGACACACAATATATACACATACACACACATAGACACATCAGACACACACATATGCACACACAACACAACCTCCCCTCCATCCCTATTCCCTATATCCCTATTCTCCACTCCTCCCAACCCTAACACATAAAGACCCACAGAAGAGTAGTGGCCCACAAGACCATGGATACTGGGGGCAAACCAGTATCTCACCTGAAAACAGAAAGAAATCTCCCGTTGTCAAATTTCCTTCCAGCCAAACCAGATCATGCAAGTGCTGGGCTTGGATCCAGAGCCTCTGCTCTTACTAGCTGGGTGCCATTTGGTAAGACCTTTGACCTCTCTGAGAGTCCAGAATTGTCCCTGCAGAGCTGATATAAGGCTTAGCTGAAGTAACATGGGAAAGGGCTCAGGAACCTGTGATGTATGGCACTGTATTACCATGGAAAGCCAACAGCGACAACTGTAAGAATGCACTGCAGACATGGTTCAGGAACACATGCCAGAATCCTGGGGTATAGGCAGTGCTTGCATGGCTGTGCCTGTCGGTGGACCCTTCTTAGAAAAATGCTTCCTTCTTGGCATTCCAGCCTGGCCACTTGACATAATTAAGTGTAATCCCTGCTCTGCTGTGCCTATTCTCTATGCAGCTTTCCTCCCAGAGGCAAGTACTGGGCAGGTGTTGTCACACTGCTCTCAGGGATTACGCTAATTATATTTTTATCACCTAGGCTGAGATGCCTAGCATCTTCAACCAGTCTGGCTCCGACTCTTCAGCTATCCAGACTGGCTTTCCTCCTGAAGACACAGCCTGTTGTTGTTACTAAGGTCCCAGGGGTGCTGTTCTGAGAAAGGGACAAAACAGAGCTAATATAAATGCCTAGGAGTGCTCACAGGTTGCCCGCAAACTCATCCACTCATTCACTCAGCAAACATGGAGTGTTGGCATGGAGCATCTGCTACATGCCAAGCTCTTCACAGGGCTGGGGGATGCTGAGATGGAAAGACGCAGTTCTAGCTCTCTAGGAGCACCCAGGCTGGAGGAGGCAGACGTGGAGCATGTGAATGGTCTAATAAACAGAGAAGTATCAGAGTGGGCAGCAGCATCACTACAAGCGGCTTCACAGAGGAGGCAATGCTGGAGTAGAGACTGAAAGGGTGAATAGGACTTTGTCAGCTGTAAAAGGATTCTGGGGGCAAAGAGGGGAATTGGAGGCAGAAAGAACAGCATGTGCAAAGGCAAGGGGGTGTAAGGCAATGGCGGGAAGCTGGGTGTGGCTGGAGCACCAGGTCTGCAGGGGGCGCTGATGTTCTAATGCTTACATGGCCAATCGTCTTACATGTGTCTGTCCTGTTGCTTAACTAGGCTCCTTGAGGGCGAAGACTGTATATTTTGATTCAATTCTATGTGATTTGATAAACTTTTACTAAGATGACGTATGTAGGGCACTGTTTTACTTCTTAAAGAGACTCTTGACCTAGTCTTTAACCTCCTGCCCTAAAGGGGAACCCAGTCTAGGAGACCAGCACACCCACCTGGAACCACAAAGCAAGACCGGATGCACAGGAGCCCAGGTGGAGACACTGAGCATTTGGGGAGTTTGAGGGTGGAGTAGAAAGAGATTGATGCCAACTAGAAGGGATCAGGAAAAGTTTATGGAGGAGGTGGTGTTGCGCTGGCTCTTAAATGTCAATGGGAAAGATGGTGGGAAGTTTATCTTTACAAGTGGAAGGCCAGCATATGTGAAATCTCAAGATTTGAAAAATGCAGGTCAGTTCTGGAATAATGATGAGGCTCCTGCAGCAGTGATGTTGGGCATATGGGTTGTGAGTGTGTGAGTGTGTGTGTGTGCATGCAGGATGGGAAGGGAGTTAGGAAGTAGCTAACAACAGCTACCCCTATAGAACATTTATGTGGGCTGGCCTCTTACATATTACATATATTTGCATAGTTTACTTATATTACCTTACATCGTTTTTATAGCACCAAGAGGTAGATTCTATTGTATTCTTCAAGGAATTTGAGGCACAGAGAGACAAAATAACTTTCTTAGGTCATGCAGCTAGAAAGCAGCAGAGCAAGGATTTGAACTTAGCCAAACTAGCTCCAGAGTCTGCTCTGAACACTACACTTCTCAGATGGTGATGATGAGATGGGGCAGGTACTGTTGAGTGCCTGCCCCCTGCCATCCTCTTCTTGCTGGCAGAGCCCTGAGTGTGTTTGAGTGTCCACCTCTCCACACAATACTCTAGGGTAAATCTCAATTTATTTAAGTCAATTCCGGTAACCCCATTTCCCTTTCCAGTCATTGGTTAAGAAAGGGACATGTGGGCCAGGCGCGGTGGCTCACGCCTGTAATCCCAGCACTTTGGGAGGCCGAGGCGGGCGGATCACGAGGTCAAGAGATCGAGACCATCCTGGCCAACATGGTGAAACCCCGTGTCTACTAAAAGTACAAAAACATTAGCTGGGCATGGTGGCGCTCGCCTGTAGTCCCAGCTACTCAGGAGGCTGAGGCAGGAGAATTGCTTGAACCCGGGAGGCGGAGGTTGCAGTGAGCCGAGGTTGCGCCACTGCACTCCACCCTGGCACCTGATGACGGAGTGAGACTTTGTATCAAAAAAAAAAAAAAAAAAGAAAGGGACATGTGGCCTAATCCTGACCAATGAGAGGAGAGAATTCTTCTGGGAGGCTTTGGGTAAAATGTTCTTCACTAACAACAAGGACAACTGGCAGGAAATGGCTCATCTTCTATGGTGTGATGTTATGTCTTGAAATGAGCCCTTGAACTGCAGCAGTTTGTCTTATCATGAGGAGGGGAGCTCACTAACATGCTGATGATGTGGATCAAAAAGACAGAGAGCCTGGTATAACAGATTGAGCCACTGAGTGTACCAACTTTGGCAGTCCTTCTACTCTGGGCACCCTGCGGTGCCAGATCACTAACCTACTGGTTGAAGCCAACTAAAGTGAAGGTCTCTGTTACTTGCAGCCCAAAGTAGCCTCTGATGCTTAAGGACATAGGCCATCAAGGGGCTTCCTCACAGAGTCTAGCATGGTATCTTATACCTACATAGCAGCAGCTGGGGACACAGGACCCTTCAGGATCTCCACAAATCATCACAGGTAGACACTCCAATCCAGTCCTAGAAAGGGTTCACCACCCTACAACAAAGGTCAGTGACTGAGGGTGATATGGTTTGTCTGTGTTCCCACCCAAATCTCATCTTGGAATTCATTCTCACATGTTCTGGGAATGACCCAGTGGGAGGTAATTGAATCGTGGGGGCGAGTCTTTCCTGTGCTGTTCTAGTGATAGTGAATAAGTCTCACGAGATTTGATGATTTTAAAGAGGAGTTCCCCTGCACAAAGTCTCTCTCTTTACCTGCTGCCATACATGTAAGATGTGACTTTCTCCTCCTTGCCTTCCATCATGATTGTGAGGCTCCCCCATCCACAGGGAACTGTAAGTCCAATTTAATCTCTTTCTTTTGTAAATTGCCCAGTCTCAGGTATGTCTTTATCAGCAACATGAAAACGGACTAATACAGTGGGGCTAGGGGAAGAGAGCTGGGAGTCAGCAGTCTTGGGCTCTTTATGTAGCTCCACCCTCAACTTGCTGTTGACCTTGGGGGAGTCATGCCCTTCTCTGAGTCTTGGCTTCATTATCTGTCAAGTAAGTGGGTGGGACTAGATATTCTTTTAGGGCCCTTCGAGTTCTTTGATTTCCTGATGAATTGTCGTCTGTCTAAACCCATTAAGCTGCCTTTCCTAAAAAAAAGAAAATAGATGGTGATGGCTGAAGCTGGGGGTGATAAATGAGAAATTTAGTCTAGTGACTGCCTTTGTGCCACCAAGACTGGCTGAGAAAAAATGTTTTCTCTGCAGAAATGGAGAAGGATTTGGAATTGTCCCATTTTTATAGAGAAGAGGGAGAGGGGTGATGAAGAGATAGTGGAATTTCAGGCAACTTCTCATAATGCTTGCATGGTGAACAAACTCTGAGGACCACAGAGAAAATACTGTTCCCTTCATAATAGGGTAAGAGCGGGAGTGGGAAAGGCAGACACTCTGGAGCCAGCTTTCTGATCCCTCCTGCTAAAGCATCCTGGAGATGGAACAGCATCACCAACTAACTGCAGATAGAAGTGCTAGATTGCTTTAGGCAGAACATCTGCCTCACATTCGTTTCCAAAGCCTCCACTAGGCTGCATTTCAAGATGTGAAATATTTTTTCAGAGTTTGTTTCTGATCTTTCTTTTGTTCTCCAGCCTTTACCTACTTCTTAGACTCAGCTTGCTGAGGTTGCTCTTTGAATGCTGGGTAAACCCCTCATCCATTCCCACCAGGTCACTCTGCTCTGGGTATTCCACCTAGCCCCATCCTTCCTTGACATGCTGTGAAATGGCCTTTTACCATTTAAAATCCCAAGCCACCCACATCTCTGATTTCCAAAGTGGATTGATATCAGATACATGTCAGAAAGGCAATTTGTCTTAGCAAATTCACACTGAATTGTGAATGACTGCCAGCTTTTTGCTAAAACCACCTTTTTCATTCATTTATTTCTTTTCCCCTACTCCTTTGCTCCCTTCCTTATTTTCTTCCTTTTCCTTTACAATAGAAGGTTTACTTAATTGAATTGATCTCTAATTGCCAAAAATATTGAGTATCGTTACAAAAGTGAAAAGACCATTTTCTGGCAGAGCAAAAGAAATTTCAGAAGAGGTAGGCATTGGAACATGTATTCAACTTTGTCTTTTATGTGTCTGTTTTTGTTAACCTCCTACACAGTGTATAAACTTGGCTTCTGGAAGCTACAGGTCCAACTTGCTTAACCTGAGAATGTTAAAAATATCTTAAAGTTGACATACACACTGGTCTGGAGGCGGAAGAAAATGGAATTGGGCGACTGTCATAGTCTCTATATCATGAAGGAAAAAGGGACTAAAACATGAGAGACCTGACTTATCTAGGCTGTATTGGGATTTGGATCACAATCAGCCAGTTACTATCCTCAATGACTTGTATGTATTAACTCATTAATCCTCTCAAAGAAATCAATGTGGTAGGCAAAATTATTAGCCCCATTTTACAGGTGAGAAAACAGAACCACAGAGAGTTAAGAACCATCTCTAGATCACAGAGTAGCAGAGCCAGGTTTTGAAGCCACGCAGTGTGGCTCCAGGGCCTGTATACTTATGACTGTGTGGCTCTTTGAAACCTGTAATATGGGTGGAATTTGCCCTGTTCAACCTTAACTATGTACTGGCTTATGGTGGTTTAGAGTCCTGCCTTTGTCTAAACCTTATCCTATATTTTCCATCAAAGTGGCCTATTCCATGTTCTATTCCTCCTGTTTCATCAGATGGAAATGGAATTAACCAATATCAAGGTATAAAAAATGAGAATCGCTAAAAAGCTTCTGCATAGCAAAATAAACAATCAACAGAGTAAATAGGAAACCTACAGAATGGGAAAAAATGTTTGCAAAGTATGCATCCAGCAAAGACCTAATATCCAGAATCTACAAGGAACTCAAATAACTCAACAAGATAAAAACAAAGAACTCCATTAAAAAGTAGGCAAAGAATATGAACATTTTTCAAAAGATATGTTAAGTGACCAACAAACATATGACAAAAGCTCAACATCACTAATCATTAGGGAAATGCCATGATAGTCAGAATGGCTATTACAAACAAGACAAAAAACAACAGAAGTTGGTGAGAATTCAGAGAAAAGGGAATGCTTATAGACTGTTGGTAGGTGCGTAAATTAGTACAACCTTTATGGAAAACAGTATGGAGATTTCTCAAACTACTAAAATTAGAACTACCATTCAATCCAGCATCTCACTACTGGGTGTATGCCCAAAGTGAAAGAAATAATTATATCAAAAAGATACCTTCACTCATATGTTTATCACAGTGTTATTCACAATAGCAAAGATATGGAATCAACCCAAGTGTGAATTAAAAGAGGTTTAGATAAAGAAAATGTGGCATATTTTCCCATTTTATACATATATATGTGTGTGTGTGTGTGTGTGTGTGTGTGTGTGTGT
>CAUYQU010016225.1:0-48872 GCA_963574635.1 Cheracebus regulus
AAGATATATTAGGATTCTAAAATCATAATAACAGATTCACATCTAAATCAGAGAATTTGAAATACTTTAATGTATGCCTAAAGCACTACTTAGGCCAGGACACAAACAAATAGAAAAACATTCCATACTCATGGATAGGAATAATCAATATCATGAAAATGGCCATACTGCTCAAAGTAATTTATGGATTCAACACTATCCCCATCAAGCTACCAACGACCTTCTTCATAGAACTGGAAAAAACCACCTTAAACTTCATATGGACCCAAAACAGAGCCCGCATAGCCAAGTCAATTCTAAGCAAAAACACAAAGCTGGAGGTGTCATGCTACCTGACTTCAAACTATACTACAAGGCTACAGTAATCACAACAGCATGGTACTGGTACCAAAACAGAGAGATAGACGAATGGAACAGAACAGAGGCCTCGGAGGCAACGCCACACATCTACAATCATCTGATCTTTGACAAACTTGACAAAAATAAGCAATAGGGAAAGGATTCCCTGTTTAATAAATGGTGTTGGAAAAACTGGCTAGCCATGTGCAGAAAGCAGAAACTGGACCCCTTCCTGACACCTTACACTAAAATTAATGCCAGATGGATTAAAGACTTAAACATAAGACCTGACACCATAAAAACCCTAGAAGAAAACCTAGGTAAAACCATTCAGGACATAGGACTTCATGTCTAAAACACCAAAAGCATTGGCAATAAAAGCCAAAATAGACAAATGGGATCTAATTAAACTCCAGAGCTTCTGTACAGCAAAAGAAACAATCATTAGGGTGAACCGGCAACCAACA
Source organism: Cheracebus regulus (assembly GCA_963574635.1). NCBI lineage: Eukaryota > Metazoa > Chordata > Mammalia > Primates > Pitheciidae > Cheracebus > Cheracebus regulus. The sequence continues at coordinate 807 of CAUYQU010016225.1, forward strand.
GAATGGGAAAAAATTTTTGAAATCTACCCATCTGACAAAGGACTTATATCCAGAATCTACAAAGAACTAAAACAGATTTACAAGAAAAAAAAATCAAACCCTTTCAAAAGTGGGCAAAGGATATGAACAGACACTTTCAAAAGAAGACATACATGAGGTCAATAAACATATTTAAAAATGCTCATCATCACTGGTCATTAGAGAAATGCAAATCAAACCACATTGAGATACCATCTCACGCCAGTCAGAATGGCGATTATTAAAAAATCAGGAGACAAAAGTTGCTGGAGAGGATGTGTAGAAATAGGAACACTTTTACACTGTTGGTGGGAGTGTAAATTAGTTCACCCATTGTGGAAGACAGTGTGGTGATTCCTCAAGGACCTAGAAATAGAAATTCCATTGGACCCAGCAATCCCAGTACTGGGTATATATCCAAAGGATTATAAATCATTCTATTATAAGGACATATGCATCATTGCACCAGTTTACAATAGCAAAGACTTGGAACCAACCCAAATGCCCATCAATGATAGACTGGACAGGGAAAATGCGGCACATATACACCATGGAATATTATGCAGCCATAAAAAATGATGGGTTCGTGTCCTTTGTAGGGACATGGATGAAGCTGGAAACCATCATTCTCAGCAAACTGACACAAGAACAGAAAATCAGATACCGCATGTTCTCACTCATAGGCGAGTGTTGAACAATGAGAACACATGGACACAGGGAGGCGAGCATCACACACTGAGGTCTGTTGGGGGGTGACTAAAGGAGGGACAGCAGGGGTGGGGAGCTGGGGAGGGATAATATGGGGAGAAATGCCAGATATAGGCGATGGGGATGGAGGCAGCAAACCACCTTGCCATGTATGTACCTATGCAACAGTCCTGCATGTTTTTTACATGAACCCCATAACCTGAAATGCAATAAAATATATATATTAAATAAATAAATAAATAACAATGCGGGGGAAAAGAAGTATGCTATTTGTATTCTGAAAAAATGCTAGTATAAGGACAAATTGAAACCATTTTTTTCCTGGAAGTGTTTGGCATTTATCAAACTTTAAAAAATCTATGTTTTAGCCATTTTCATCAATTTATTCTGAGGAAATAAATAGTGTGAAGTGGGAATAATACGTGAAAACATTAAATGAGTTATTGCTATCGATTGTGAAAATAAACTAGAAACAATCTTAATGATCAACATTAATAGGGTGAATAAATTAAACATTGCTCAATTTACATTGTCCTCATTGACAATGACGTAGGTTAATTTTCTTTTCATGTAAAGACATGCATAATATATTTTTATGTAGGAAACATAGCACTGCCTATTTACAAACATATTTGTACATAGATAAATTATAATCACGTGTAGTTGGCCTGGAAACTTTTGGATTGGGATAGGAAAAAATGTGCCCAAGGGCAGAAATGAAGCTCAAGGTGGAGCAGCCAGGAGACTTTGCTGAATTGAATGGAGATTGAAGAATGGGGATACACTTTACTAATGTATCCTAGATCCTGATGATTTATTTTTCTCATCATATACTATGAACTTTGTATTTCATGCCTCAATAAGATGGATCACACTCGGACGGTTGTCTGAGTTTAATGAAGACACCTTGAGTCTGTGATGCACTCCGAGTTGCCCTCATGACATGTCTTCAGCTTGTTTCTATAACTCTTTGTTGTCTTTATTTGCTGCATGCTTCTGCCTCCTCAAATATAATATGAGCTGTCTGAAGGTAGAGTCACCCTCTAAATAGTCCTATAAGGACAGCCATTCCTTATAGGAATGAAAGAAAGGCACAGCCATTCATACAGCCTTGTATGTATTAGATGGTCTCTATATCAATTGACTACTCCTAGAACACTATCTTTTCCCATTCCAAGCTTGTTCTATTAATTTGAGAGCACAAATGATAGAAAGATTTGCTTTGATATTTTCTATGATATTGCACTGTGACAAGTGGCTAACTTTGAAGACCACTTAAATGTGAATAAAACTGATCTTTGGAACAGAAAGCAGGCTGATGACAGCAGTGAAGAAGGCAATGGGAATACGTGGGCCATTTGTTCCCTTCTAACCTTACAGGGAGTGTTAAACCTGTGCTTTCAACATAGCCTGACTGACAACATCTGACCAACCAACCACCACAAGCAAGAGTGTTCCTGTCTTTCAGATTCTGTCTCTTAGTGTGTCCAAAACGGGTCATAAATAGCAATCAATAAAATAGGTTCACAAAACAGGGACTGAATCTATCAAAATGCTAGCAGGGTGGTTGACCGTTTGGTTACTTCTAGTCTAACCATTTTTGCATAAAAGTCATGTTTGTTTTAAATGAGTAGCACTTATAAATAGGAGCTCAACGTTTATGTGCTCACGGCCATAAAGCTGGCAATGATAGAAAAGTAGAGACTACTGGAAGGGAGAGAGAGGGCCAAGGATCAAAAACTAACTATTGGGTGCTATGCTAGGTGCCAGGGTGACGGAATCATTTGCACTCCAAACCTCACCATCACAAAATATTACCAGGTAACAAGCCTGCACATGTACCACCTGAATATAAAATAGAAGTTGAAAAAAATTAAAAGGAATTAAATACACACATGAGTGGATATTTTGTAGATGAAACAATAGAAAATGTACAGCCTCCCTCAAGTATTTCCATGGTTATTTATACTCAACTGGTTGGTGACTCCGTTCAATTGCAAAAGTTCCAGTTTTCCCTGAAAAATGTATCTTTACATGTGGTACATGAAGACTCTGACAGTACTCAAACACAGTTCAACAGTAATCTATGTTTTCAGTTTTGACAACTACATTTTTGTCTAGTTTTACCTTTGTTAGTTCAGTCAAAAGTATTTACGTCTGTACTCCTGGACTATGCTTAATTCATTTTCTTCAATCCAATCTTCTTAAGGTAAAACATGCCAGTTGCTCATACCTCTACCAAAACTCTTACCTTCCAATCCCATTTGATTTATTTTTATCATCTTACCTGATTCTCTGTAACTTAGAAGATACCGAGTTTGTGAGAACTGAACATGCACAAAATATCTGAATTATCTCAAATGAGTAAACTTCCCTATTTGTTTTTCTCCTACCCAAACACATTATCTAAGAGAGCCAGATGGCTTTCTTGCCCTGGAAATGGAGATAAAAGTTGATAGTGGATCACTTATAGGTTTAATACATCCAGAGAGAGGAATATGAGGTAAAGGCAAAATTGTTTACAAACAACTTCACAAGAGGTGAGATCTTAGAAACAAAAGATAAAAGGGAACCTTATTAATCTTCTTGTTTTCTGTCTTCATATTAGCATCTTTCCTTGAAAAGATGAGAGGATGTCCAGGTTAAAAGGCACAAGCTTCAAAAAACTAGAGTGCCAGTCACAAGTGTTTGAAGATGACCACTGAACTGGAGATGTGGCTTTCACACTTCACCATGCACACTTTGGGGCACACAGCTCCAGGAACCAGAGAGAAGAGTTTAAGTAATCTAGAACATGACATCATAAACGTCCTGAGATTTCTCACGGAGAAAATGCTTTCTAATAACCAGAAGGAATATCAATTACACTGGTTCTGACTGGAACTGAAAACTTTACTCAAAACATCGACATGGCAGCAGAGAATGTGTTCCCCAACAGGAGGTTGGAATGCCTCCTGTGCAGTGCGTTCGTTTGTTTTGTTTTTAAGTAACAGCTTGAGAACAAGTGTGTAGTGGACGTTTCATCTCCAGACTCTGTTTCCCTAGAGGGCAAATGAGTAAGACTGGAAAAATATCAAAGAAAGAGAAGAGAAGTTTTTCACGTGGCCATTTAACTTCTCACTTGAACAATGGTCATGATCTAAGCCTTTCATTTTTCTCTTCCATCAAACAGCTTCCCAACAAACATCCCTCATTTACAAAATGTCACTGAGAAAGACTTTTGTAATTTCCAATTCAGTAAAGGCACTAAACAATCTGTTAAGAAAATACATCAGGCAGGCTCTTGCTGAACAGTTTAATTAGTGTAAAAACCCAACTTATGGAAACCCTTTGAACACATGATAGGAGCTGAAGTTGATGAAAATCACTTTATCCTCGATTGGTGGTTCTCATTCCAAGAATAACATGCCTTTTAAAAATTTGGGTCTATTATTATTACTATCTTATTATTTCCATTTTTATTTTAGATTCAGGAGGTACACGTGCAGGTTTGTTACATGAGTCTATTGCATGGTGCTGAGGTTTGGGAAATGAATAATCCCATCGCTAGAGAGTGTGCATAGTGCCTGACAGGTAGGTTCTCTGACTGGTAGTCCCCAGTCTGTTCTTCTTCTTCTTTTTTTTTTTTTTTGAAATTGAGTCTCACTCTATCACCAAGCTGGAGTGCAGGGGTGCGATCTCAGCTCACTTCAACCTCCGCCTTCCAGGTTCAAGCGATTCTCCTGCCTCAGCCTCCCGAGTAGCTGGGATTACAGGCGTGCACCACCATGCCCAGCCAATTTTTGTAATTTTACTGGAGACGAAATTTCACCGTGTTGGCCAGGATGGTCTTGATCTCTTGACCTCAGGAACCGACTGCCTTGGCCTCCCAAGGTGCTGAGATTATAGGCATGAGCCACCGCACCAGGGTCTGTTGTTCTTACCTTTATGTCTACATGTACCTAATGCTTAGCCCCACTCAACAGTGAGAAGATGTGGGTATTTGGTTTTCTGTTCCTGCATTAATTCGCTTTGGATGATGGCCTCGAGATGCATCCACGGTACTGCAAAGGACATTTCTTTTCCTTTGATTACAGCTGTGTAGTGTTCCACGGTGTATTTGTACCACGGTTTCTTTATCCACCCAACTGTTGAGGAGCACTTAGGTTGATTCCATTGTCTTTACTATTGCAAATAGTGCTGCAGTGAACACACATACATATAGGACATGCCACTTTTATTTGGAAATATAAGTGCTTACTTTATTTTTAAAAGCAAAACCTCATTTTAGAGAATTTGAAAAATATGGAAAATCCTTATCACATGACTCCAAGACACCCAAAAAGCAAAAATTGTGACAGTTGATTGGAAAGTTTCACTACACTCCATTGCTCTGGGAAAATATCAGACTCAGAGGCCTGGGATGAGTTCTTTTTGTGACTGCCTGAAATTGGAGTTAGTGTAAGTAATTGAAATTACTAACACCATGCCACTCCATCAGTCAGAGAACCAGTCTTATGTTTTGGTGTATATTCTTATGAATGGATGAAAGGTAGATAGTTAGGTCATGTTATTAAGCATATTTACTTCATTCTTTCAAAATTTATGATAGCCAGTTTCACAGTTCTGACTTCAGATTTTAATGGTCTTATGGTAAATTACTATGAAGAAAAAGAATAATTTTAATCAGTTCACTAGCTTGGTTCTATGTTTTGGCTCTTATGGACAGCAGTACGATGGGTAAATTTGTATAGAAATATCCATGTGCAACTTTGCTTCTTTAGAATAGTTTTCAAGAAGTGAAATTTCTGAGTCAAGAAACAAAAACACATATTGCCAAATGAACCTCAAGATGAATTTTATTATACCATTAATAGCAATATATAGGAAAGTGTCTATTTCACTTCCCTGGTGAGAGTCTCCTCTTCTGAGTCACATATATATTTGTATGTATGCATACATATAGGTTTGCATGTATATATGTAAAATCACCAAAGCAGCTGCATCAACCCAACCGCGACTGTTAGTTCCATCATTTCAATCTGAACTTTGAATTATTTATTTTTATATTTGTGAGCGATTACAGTAAGGAACTATAATCAAGATAGTTATAGATATGGATAAGAAGCTACTATGCTTTCTTTGATTATTCAGTACTTCCACCATATTTTCTGCCAATCAGCATTTTCTCAGCTTATCTCTAGAGACATCATACTTTGAGTTTTGAGATTAATTCTTCATTCAACTATGAAAAAGGAAATAAGTGACTATCAGTCAGATATCAGATACGGTAGAGGACTATCCTATTATATGAAGAAATGCAGGTTCAACTCTGAACAGAAAAAGAAATAATTTATTCAGCAATGAAATTTGAGTACCTACTATGCGTCAGGCATTATACTGGAAGCTAGTGACATACTAGTAAGCAAAATAAAAACTGCCAGCGACTAATTGGAGCTAAGAATGAGGTTTGTAATGAGGATTCAGTGAGTGACTATACTTCGAGAGATTGGCTAATAGTATTATTATGATTGTTTATGTTATTATAAATAGTATTTTTTCCTTAAATAATCAGTTTTTAAAAATCAGTTTCTAGTCCCAAAAGTGGAATTTCAAAACATTAGATCCCTGCATCACATCCATGCTGATCAGGGAAGAACAGTTTTAGAGAGATTTGTGTATTTTTCTCCATTAACATTTGGCATGAGCTCAGTTTTCTAAACATCATGGCATGGTTGTCAAATCTGGGTATAAATTCAGAAGATTATCTGTTACTGGACATCAGGACCCATCAATCACCTGTTTCTGTTGAACCTAGTGAAAATTTTTATATACTCGTTTACTGATAGTTTTTTCTTTCTCTAATATATCTAATCCATGAGACGGGTTGTTTCCCTTTTCCTTTAAAGAATACCTAAATCGAGCCCTTCCTCCATCTCACTAGCATCACCTGATGCTTGTTTGTTTTGAGATGGAGTCATGCTCCCTCTCCCAGGCTGGAGCTCAGTGGTGCCATCTCTGCTCGCTGCAGCGTCTGCCTCCTGGCTTCAAGCAGTTCCCATGCCCCAGCCCGTTGAGTAGCTGGGATTAATTCCCAGGAAATCTTTCTTATTTTAGTAGTGGTGGGGTTTCACCCTATTTCCCGGGCTGGTCTTGAACTCCTGAGCTCAGGCAACCCAACTGCCTCTGCCCCCGAAAGTGCATTACAGGCGTGAGCCACTGTACCGGGCCTGGTTTCATTCTCTTGATGCATAAGGTGTATTGTTATGAATCATTTTTGTTTAGTCTTCTCATAGTAATATACATGAATGTAAATTATGTTGTATTACCTGATGTAGCAACTTTAAATGATAAATCTATCCCTGGCATAAAAGATGAAATTGACATTTGCATATGTGCTGTTTTCCGACATCCTATTTCTTTGCCTGCTAAGTTTTGCTAGTTATATTTGCTACTTATATTGTGACACATCATAACGTACACATTCCATTTTTAACTGTAAAGACATAAACTGGGCTTTAAATGTGTTTAATCATAAAACCTAAAGAAAACGATACAGCATGTAAAATAGCTTGTGTAAATGTTAGTTCCAAGAAAAGGAAACAATGTGACTTAAAGGTTTAACGGATTTTTGAATCTTTTCTTTTTCAGATTGCTTCTCTCTGCCCCTTTCACCACCCACCTCAGGTTTCTTTATTCATATATATGCCAATTTCTCTCAGTTTTATTAAAAAAGGGATACTTCTCATGTGAAAATGCCTACCTCTCAGTTTTAGTACACACACACATATATACATAAATGTAACAAATATTTATATGTATATATATGTATATTTGTTTATGTGTGTATGGAGAGAAAGAGAGAACATGAGTTGTAAAGTAAAAATAAATGCAAACATAGAAAATGACAATACTAGGTAGCCATAAACTGCAAATACTTTATATGCACAAAAGGCAATCACTGTAGGCATAATAAGCCCAGTTGTGTTACTTTAAAGGAATCAAAATTTGGAAGTGGGAGGAAGAAGATGGCAGAATAGAAGGCTTCACCAATTGTTCTCACTGCAAAGACACCAATTTATAACTACCTACACACCAAAACACCTTTATACAAAAGAAAAAAAAATGAGGTGAGCACTCACAGCACCCGGCCTTACCTTTAAATTGCTGAAAGGAGCACTGAAGAGATGGAAGAGCAATTGTGAATCGCAAATGCATCCTTGCCTCGCCCCCCAGCGGCGCTGGCATGGTGCAGAGAACAGTTCTGTGCGCTGCAGAGAGGGAGAGCCTGGCAATTGTGAGGCACTGAGCTCAGCACTGCCCTCAGCAGGAAACAGAACGGGACCAAACTCAGCTGATGCCCACCATGGAGGGAGCACTTAGACCAGCCCTAGCCCGAGGGCAATGGCCAATCCCAGCAGTCTGCACCTGAGCTCCTGCAGGCCTCTCTGCCATGGACTAAAGGGCTCTGGGGCCTTAAAAGAACCCTGAAAGGCAGTCCAGGCCACAGTGAGCGCAACTCCTCAGTGAGCCCTAGTGCTGAACTGGCCGAGAGCCTGCGGACTGAGGGGCAACTGAGACACCAGCCAGGGCAACTGAGGAAGTGCTGGAACCTCTTCCCTAGCCCCAGGCTGCACAGTCTGTGGCTCCCAGAAAAAACCCTTCCCTCCACTTGAGAAGATAAGGAAGAGTGAGGAGGACTTTTTCTTGCATCTTGGGTATCAGCTCATCCACAGTGGGAGATGGCACCAATCAGTCATGAGAAATCACTACAACTAATCGGTACCACTGTGCCAAGGCTTTGAGCTTTTCATCAATGATCTAATAATTTTCCACCCACTCCCACCCCCCATTTCCAGGCCCTAGATTGTAGACATTTCTAGACACTCCTTGGGCCAGAAGGGAACCCGCTGTCATGAAGGGAAGGACCCAATCCTGGCAGCATTCATCACCTGCTGACTCAAGGGTCCTTGAGCCCTGAATAACCAGCAGTGATACTCAGGCACCACGTTGAGGGCCTTAGGGAGCCTCTCAGATGACTGGCTGCAGGTGAGACTCAGCACATTCCCAGATGTGGTGGCTATGGGGTGAAACTCCCTCTGCTTAAAAAAAAAAGTGGAGGAAAGAGTAAAAAGGACTTTGTCTTGGACCTTAGGTACCAGATAGGCCTTAGGAGGGTAGAGCACCAAGTGGGCTCTTGGGGTCCTCAATTCTAGGACTTGGGTCTTGGGAAGCATTTCCAATCCTGCCCTGGGCCAGAGGGGAGCCCACTGCCCTGAAAGTGAGTCCCAAGCCAAGGAGTCTTCACCACAAGCTGACAGAAGAGCCCTTGGACCCTGAGGGAACATCAGCAGTAGTCGGGCAATACTTCCCATGGGCATGCGGTGGCCCTGGCCATGGGGTGAGGCTCCTCTGCTTTTGAAAAGGGGAGGGAGGAGTGAGAAAGACTCTGTCTTGTGGTTTGAGTGCCAGCTCAGCTGTGATACCATAGAATATCAGGTAGATTTCTAAGGTTTTTTACTTTTGTCCCTGGCTCCCAGATGGCACCTCTGGACCTTCCTGGGGCCTAGGGGACCTCGCTAGCCTGAAGAGAAAGACACAGGCCTGGTTGGCTTTGCCACCTGCTGATTTTAGAGCTGTGAGGCCTTGAGCAACCTTGAGTGGCAGTCATGAAGTGGTTACAGCTGGCTGTGGTGGAGATTCAGTGTTGGGCTAGCTTCAGACCTGAACCAGGGCACTTTCAGTGGCGATTGCCACAGGGGTGCTTGTGTAACTCCACCCTTAGTTCCAAGTGGCTCAAAACACAGACAGAGATTCTGTTTGTTTGGAAGAAAGACAAGAGTGTTTGTCTGGTAATCTGTCAAATTCATCCAGATCTTGTTCAAGAATATCAAGTTGGTACCTCGATGAGTCTGCAAGAACTGCAGAGTTACTGGGCTTGGTGTTCTCCCTAAGGTAGACACAGCTTAGATCACAACACACATGTCTTTTTGAATATCTGGAATGTCTTCCCAAGTAGGACATGTACGAACAAGTCAGATAGTAAAGACTGTAATAAATATGTAACCCTTCAGTGCCCAGACACTGAACATCTACTAGCATCAACACCGTCCCAGAAAACATGACCTCAGCAGATAAACTAAATAGCCAATATGGAACAACCATGGAGAAACAGAGATGTGTGGCCTTTCAGACAGAGAATTCAAAGTCGCTGTTTTAAGGAAACTCAGAGAAATCCAAGAAAACACAGAGAGGGCATTCAGAATTCTATCAAATAAATTTAACAAGGAGATTGAAATCATTGAAAAGAATCAAGTAGAAATTCTAGAGCTGGAGAATACAACTGGCATGTAATACATTAGAAAGATCCCTCATCACAACCAAGTGGGATTTATCCTTGAGATGCAAGGATGCTTCAACATATGCAAATTTATCAATGCAATGCATCATATTAACAGATGAAGGATAGAAGCCATATGATCATTTCAATTGATGCTAAAAATGCCATTTGATAAAATTCAACATCCCTTCATGATAAAAACTGTTAAAAAAAACTGAAGATAGAAAGGACACAACTCAACACAATAAAAGCTATATATGATAGACACACAGCTAGTATACTGAATGGGGAAAAAGTAAAACCCTTTCCTCTAAGATCTAGATCATGACAAAGATGCCCACTTTCTCTATTATTGTTTAATATAGTACTGGAAGTCTTAGCTAGAGCAATTAGACAAGAGAATGAAATAAAGGGCATCCAAACTGGAATGGAAGAAGTAAAATTATTCTTGTTTGCAGATTATATGACCTTATATTTGGAAAAACCTAAAGATTTCACCAAAAACTCTTGGAACTGATAAGCAAATTCAGTAAGATAGCAGAATACAAAATTAACATTTAAAAATCAGAAGCATTTCTATATGCCAATAGTGAACAAGAGGAAAAAAATGCACTCTCGTTTATAATAGTCATAAATAACATTAAATATCGAGGAATTAACCTAAGAAGTGAAAGATCTCTATAATAAAAACTACAAAACACTGATGAAACAAATTGAAGAGGAAACAAAAAAGTGGAAAGATATTCCACATTCATGAATGGGAAAAATGAATATTTTTAAGATGTTCATACTATCTAAAGCGGTATACAGATTCAGTGCAGTCCCTATCAATATACCAATGACATTCTTTACAGAATTAGAAAAAAATCCTAAAATTTATGAGGAACCATAAAAGACCCTGAATAGACAAAGCTATTTTTAGCAAAAGCCAAAACTGGAGGAATCACATAACTTGACTTCAAATTATACTACTGAGCTATGTAACCAAAACAGCATGATACTGGCACAAAAACAGACACATAGACCAATGGAACAGCATAGAGAACTCAGAAACAAATCCACAAGTCTACAGGAAACTCATTTGTAACCAAAAGTGCCAAGTACACACACTAGGGAAAAGACAGTCTTTTCTATAAATGTGCTGGAAAACTGGATGTTCACATGCAGGAGAATGAAAGCACACCCCTGTCTCTCACCATGTGCAAACATCAAATCAAAATGGATTAAAGGCTTAGATGTAAGACCTCAAATTATGAAACTACTACAAGAAAACACTGAGAAAACTCTCCAGGACATTGGTCTGGGCAAAAATTTCTTCAGTAATACCCCATAAGCACAGACAACAGAGCAAAAATAGACAGATGGGATCACGTCAAGTTAAAAAGCTTCTGCACAGCAAAGGAAACATTCAGTCCACAAAATGAAGAGAAAATGCACAGAATGGGAGAAAATATTTGCAAACTACCCGTCTGATAAGGGATTAATAACCAGAATATATAAGGAGCTCAAACAACTGTCTAGAAAAAAAATCTAATAATTTAATTATAAAATGGGCAAAATGTCCGAATACATATTTCTCCAAAGAAGACATACAAATTGCCACCACACATATTCTCGTGTGCTCAACATCACTGATTATACAATAAACGCAAATCAAAACTACAATGCGATATAATCTCACCCCAGTTAAAATGGCTTATATCCAAAAGGCAACAACAATGTTGGCAAGGATGTGGAGAAAAGGGAACCATGATACATCCTTGGTGAGAGTGTAAATTAGTACAACCACTGTGAAGAATGGTTTGGAGGTTCCTCAAGAAACTAAAAATACAGCCACCATATGATCCACCAATCCCACTGGATATACCCAAAATAAAGGAAATCTGTATCAAAGAGATATCTGCACTCTCATGTTGGTTGTGGCACTTTTCACAATAGTCAAGATTTTGAAGCAACCTAAGTGTCCATCAACAGATAAATGGATAAAGCAAATGTGGTACTTATACACAATGGAGTACTATTCAGCTATAAAAAGTGATGAGATCCTTTAATTTGCAACAACATGGATGGAACTGGAGGTCATCATGTTAAGTGAAATAAGGAACAGAAAGATGAACATCACATATTCTCACTTATTTGTGAGATCTAAAAGGTGAATCAATTTGTTTTGGGAAGGGAAGAGCAGTTTCTTCTTCTGTTTGATAAACCTTGACATTGAGATGCACTCAAGGGCCTGGGGTAGAAGTGGAGAAATGACCCACATTACGTCTGCTCTCCTAAAGGCTACAGCAGGCAGAGCAGGTCACTCCAGGTGCAAAGAACACTCAGGAGTGGATGGAGCAGGCAATGTGCCCTGTAAGAGGAGCAGGGCAGAAGGCTTCAAGGAATGATACAATTGTTGCCTAAAAGTTATGAATTTCCTATACAATATAAAATGTTCTCAGCCACATAAGAAACTCAAGAGACTTCTACAAAGTTCGAAATATGCATCCCATATTTCTAAGCCACATTGAATTAAGCCAAGAAGATAAATTAACAAAAATATACACATTAATGACCAGAGTGATGCAATAATCACAGCAATAGATCAGGTGCAGTGACTCATGCCTGTAATCTCAACACTCTGGGAGGCCGAGGTGGGTGGATCACTTGAGACCGGAAATTCAAGACCAGCCTGACCAACATAGAAAAACCCCATCTCTACTGAAAATACAAAACATTAGCTGGGCGTGGTGGCACAGACCTGTAATTCCAGCTGCTCAGGAAACTGAGGCATGAGAATCCCTTGAAGCCAGGAGGTGGAGGTTGCAGTGAGCCAAGACACACCACTGCACTCCAGCCTAGGTGACAGACCAAGACCTTGTTAAAAAAACAACAGCAACAACAACAATGTCCAGATGCACAGGTTCTGGAATGTAGTGGTGTGATCATGGCTCATTATAGCCTCAACCTTCTGGGCTTAACTGGTCCTCCCATATCAGCCTCCCAAGTAGCTGGGACTGTAGACGCATACCATGCCAGGCTAATGTTCAAATTCCTTGGGGAAAGCAGTATGTAGTATTCATATGTGAATTTTATTTAATAAGTATTTTAGATTTAATGTAGCATAACAAATATTCACTGGAAAAGTGGACAATTGAATATTTGATACTCTATCTCTTCTTATTTCAGTAAAAATTACATACTTCAAAACTCAGCTCAGATGTCACTTTGTGCTAGAAATTGTCCCTAAAACTTACTTTCACCCTTGGGTACTATGTTTTCTACAATCTCTTATGGAATTCTGGATTCAAAACCTACCACTTGGTGAAGACTGTTAATCCTCGATAACAGACCTTCATCTTTCAGAAACAGACCATGTGGGCCAAGACAGCCTCCAATAAGGGTGGATAAATGGCTGGAATTGCCCCAGCAGTGAACAGCTACATTGATATCTGCAAGTTTTATAAAATATTATATCATGAGCACTGCCATCAAACAGAGAATGCAACTCAAAAAAGGTGAGGGAGGAGGGGAGACATATTTTAATTATTTATTTAAAATTAATTTCAAATTGACAGAAAACTAGCATAAATAAAAGTAGTACAAAGAACATCTATATGCCCTTTACATAGACTCAACTATTGTTAACCGTAAACACTTTTTGCTTTTTCATTTCTCCCTCTCTCAATTTTATACCTTATAACCTTTATCTTCTGAGTAGTATCATTATGTGTTTCCAGAATATGAAAATCTATAGAATCAGAAAGTAGTTATGAACTTCAGTAACTGTAACATCAATATAATATGACTGAATAATGCATTTTGAAGCGAGACGGAGTGTAAAATTGAAAAGCTTTCTCGTACAGGGAAGTGATTTCTGAAAGAGGTGTGAAAATGAGATGAAACACCAAGGCGGTTGTGGAGTCTGGGAAATAACTGGTGTAACACTCTCATATCTGGCGTGCAGAGAGAAGGAGAAGTAAATTACTATCAAAATGGTCTACTTCATAGTTTTTGAAAGGCAAGTCCCACGGTTAACATTTTCTTCAGAGCCCCCATGACATCCTTATTCCTAAGACTGTAGATCAAAGGATTCAGCACTGGAGTGAGGATGGTATAAAAGACAGATACCATCATGTCCTTCTCAGGGGTGTGGTAGGAGCTGGGGAGCATGTAGGTGTAGACGGCAGCCCCATAGAAGAGGACGACCACAGTCAGGTGGGAGGAGCAGGTGGCAAAGGCCTTTTTCCGGCCCTCTGCTGTGTTCATCCTGTGGATAGTGAGGAGGATGCATGAATAGGAGCTTGAAATGATTGTCACAGGAACGAGGAGCATGAGGACACAGCATAGGTACATGAAAATCTCATAGAGTGAGGTGTCCAAGCAGGAGAGTTTCAACACAGCAGGAACTTCACAGAAGAAGTGATCAATCTCCCGGGATCCACAGAAGGGAAAGGTCATGGTGATGGGGGTGAACATGAAGCCATCCACTGAGCCCAGGAACCAGCAGCCTGAGGCCAGGAACAAACACACCTTATAGCTCATGAGGACAGGATAACGGAGAGGGTGGCAGATGGCCACGTAGCGGTCACAGGCCATGGCGGCTAGAAGGAAAAATTCCGAACCTGCTAGTGTCACATAGAGGAACATCTGCACCCCACACTCAGGGGCCGAGATCTTATTCACACCCATGACCTGGTCCAGGAGCATCTTGGGCACAGTGACAGAAATGTACACCATGTCCATGAGAGACAATTGACTGGTGAAAAAGTACATGGGGGTGTGGAGGTGGGCGTCAGAGTGTATCAGAAGGATGAGGAAAGCATTTTCAGACAATGCCATTAGGAAAATCACAAAAATGACCCCACAAAGTAGAGCTGGATGTTGGGATTTTCTGAAGAGTCCCACCAAGATGAAATCTGACCATCCAGTGATGTTGGCCATAAGGTTTCACCTAGGTCACCAAGGAAAGCTTGGGGTTAATGTTATTCTAGCCTCTGAAACAAATGTGTGTGTGTGTGTTTGTGTGTGTGTGTTCTAAGCAAAGAAACGCCCATGGGCCTGTAGATTTGGGGGTTATAAATTATCTGTAATTCAACACATTTACCAGGAACTAAGAATTCACAACTGTGGATCAAAATGGTGATTTGTACGAAAGTTGCTACAGTTCTGAGTCATGAGATTTCCTGATGAGAGCGTCTGCTATAAACAAGTCCTAGAAATTGGCACGTCACTGCCCTATGCAGACACAAATAGTGAATTATTGAAAAAAAAAAAAGAGAAGTTGGTCCCTTGCTTTTAGAGTTTTTTAGGGGAGTCTGAAGTGAATTACATTTTCTGCTTTAAGGATTCATCTGGAATCTTAAAAACTCTCAGAGGTGTATTCCGTATAGGAATTATTTAGAAAGTGACTAAAATATCATTTGTGGAAAACCCATACCAAACATTTGCACCCTTCCACCCACAGTATTGGACAATGCTGTGAGGCTCTGTGGTTTCACAGAGTAAAACCCCACACACCCCCGCGAGCAGGGTGGGGTCCTTCTGCACACCAGACCCCTCAGAAACCCGAGGCACATGGAGCGAGGAGCCCAGAGTCAGTGGCTGGACTGCCGGGTGGACCCAGCCTCCCCTCTACCTGGTATTCCTCTGTTCACTGAACATAAAAATGGACGATATGAAAATGTTTTATTTCAGGGTTGATGAAGATTAAATGCAGAAAAGTAATGAAAGTGCTTAGAATATTACCAGTTATAGATGAATAAATCCATATACAATCAAACAGTTAATATCTACATGGGGGGTGGGGAGTTGCGGGGAGATAGCATGGGGAGAAATGCCAGATATAGGCGAAGGGGAGGAAGGCAACAAACCACACTGCCACGTGTGTACCTATGCAACAATATTGTATGTTCTTCTCATGTACCCCAAAACCTAAAATGCAATAAAAAATAAAATTAAAAAAAATATCTACATGAATATTCTGCAGGCTCTATTACTATTGTTATCTAGTTATATGAGCTTCATTACTTCAGTTTGTTGATTTTATCATCTACTCAGACATTTAAGAACTTGGATTTGATCATTTCTGTAGTCTCAGACAACTTGTATGTATACAGGTTACACTTATTTTATATAAATTCATATAAATGTATAGATGTGCATTTATATATACATATATGTATATATATATATAATATGTGAAGATTCACAAATATAAGAATACATTTTAAATGGATACTTACAAATAGAAATGCATATATTAATATAACATATATTTCTTACTTTTATCTTGGTTAAGCAGAGATTTATGGAGAATCCTACCTCCTTTGTGTCTAGTGTATGCGTCTCCAAGCTTAACTCCTTAAAGCTCCTGTCATTTGCATTAAATCTCAGGGGCCATAAGTAGGATTTAGGAACTCTCTGCCATTTACCAGGCAAGGCTTTTGTTGTTTTTGCAAATATCATCTGCTTTATTGCCTGCTACAGTCAATTTTTTCATGGAAACTGAGAGGCAGAGAAGAAAATAAAACAACACTAAGATGTCTCTGACTTCAATTCCCTCCTCTATCTTGCTCCTCACAGCCTGTCTCTGTGTTAGATAGTACAGGAATCAAAGAAAATTAAATTCAATTAAGCTTGAGGAGGTCACAGTCAATCTATTCAGGAAAAAAAAAAAACCATACAAACATGATCTAAAGTATAACTTCAGATTAGAATAGCTATGAAATAAATTAACAAGGCTAACAGAAGCAAAATGCATTTAGCCTTTCTGAAGAGAATCACTAATAACTCCTACATTTTCTCTTAAGAAGATTAAAACTTTGCAATTTTTCAACTTCTGACATGATAGATGTTAAATTTTAGTATTTATCAATAAGAAGAAAATATAGGTTCCTTTTTCTGGGAAGACTTTAGCAGTGGTTAACAGACAGTCATTTTTCAGGAAGAATTTCCACGTTTCAAATACATTTTATACTCTTTTAATAATTCTAAATTAAACCATATTTCCAAGTTTTGGGGTCCTGATGCAGCAGACAACACTGCAAATGAATTTGGTGTCTTAATTTAAATGCTTGTGAAACATGGGACATACTGCGTTTAAAATTATAACATTCCTTTATAATCCCACTCTCACTGGCAAATGAAAGTTAACACCTGTGCAAAATTTTTAAACAGTCTGGCAAACCATGCACTTGCTGACCTAGTCTGTATCTGAGGTCAGAGTGAAGTAAGGGCCAGCGCGGTGACTGGCACATGTGGAAACCGGGCAGTTGTTGGCTAAGTGAGTGGAGGGAGAGCATGAGGGCGGTCCTGGAGGGAAGGTGGACGCTGGGCAAAACTCTCCTGCACGTTTGTAAACGGGAGTCACTGTCATTAAGCCAGGCTGATCAGCTGACCTGGGCAGCAGACAGACGGGGGAACACTGTGTCTGCAACATGCAGCACGATTGGTCTTTTTCTTTCTTTTGTTTTTCTTTAGCAAGTTGCTTGAGTTTTCAAACAGCATAATGCATGTTTAACTTGGGGAACAATTAATAGTGGTGGTAGAGCAATATTGAACATTTATCTGACGCTTACAGTATCCTAGGAATTGTAAATGCCCGTTTACCACATTTAATCTTCCTCAAGGACCTCTGATGTATAAAATCTTATTTTTACCATTTATAGATTTAAAAATTCGAGTTTTGGGGATATCTATCTAACATCACACAGCTTACCTCATGGAGGAAGTACACCAGTCCAGGTACGGGACCCACAGCGTATCACTCACCTCAGTTCTCTTGGGGACACAGCCCTCCCTCCATAGTCTAAAATTTGGGTTTTAGATAACTCACTATCAGTTTTATCAGAGAAACATAAATATGATTGAAGCATTTGTTGCTAGTGTTTTCTAACTCTAAGACATAATTTCCATTCAAAGAAAAATTAGTTTTCTTCTGCAAAATTTTTATCTCACTAAAACAAATATATCATTCAATAATAGAGGAAGCATTTATATTATTTTGTCCATAAATACTTGGAATTAAAAAACCCATTTACTAATATATTATAGTAAATAAGTGTTATGTAAAATGAGACTCAAAAGAAAAAGGAACAGATTGGCTTTTCTCCATAAAAATAGATGATAGAGGAAATACAGTTCAAGAACTAATAGAAATGTTTCAAAAGCAGAACAAGTCAAGAACCATGATTTCTTTTTGCTCCTGCAATGCTGTGTACCTGTCTGGTGGACTCACCAACAGATGATGTCTTGATCCTCATTTAGATGGGCTAATGGTATGTGGCTGGCTTAAGTGTGCAAAGGAAAACAGAAAAGTGACATCATCCCTGGTTTCACTGTGTCCATTAGGGGCATAGAGAAAAGTTTTCTGTTAATAAATCCTCTCTGGGATTTTCAAGAAGAATGCAAATAAAGGAGCTAAAGAAGCTAACAGATATCTCTGTTGCCTTTTTCTGATTTTCTTCTCATGTATTTTTTCTTAAGATACAGGATCTCACTATGTTGCCCAGGCTGTAGTGCAGTAGTTTTTCACAGGTGTGCTGACAGTGCACGAAGGCCTCAAACTCCTGGCCTCAAGTCATCCCCCTCCACCTTGTCTCCTGAATAGTTGGTACTACAGACACCCACAACTGTACCCAATTGTTTTGTTGTTGTCATTTAATCTCCTTTTATTGATCAAGTGAAAATCTCAACAAATATTAACAATAATCTCAAATTTAGCCATCACTAATGAATTTTAACTTATGATGTATGAGTTAGTTATATGTGGCCTTTTATGTTTTACACAATATTTTCATGTGTGTGTGTGTGTCTCCTTTAAACTTCAAGAAATTTTTGTAAAATATTGCTATTTGTGTTCCAATCTTTCACAAATATAGGCTTTGAAACTCAGAATTTCAATTGATGTGTCAAAGACAGTATCGCTATTCAGTAATGTACTCCATACTAAAATTGAGGTTGTCTTTTTCATATCTTCATTGCTGTCACTCTTCATTCGGTTGTTATGTCCTTTCTTCTGTCACTCACCTGCAACCTCTATCACTTTAGGGATGCATTTAATTTTAAAGTTTATTTTTATTTTAAATATTGACATGACTAAAAAAATCTAAAAAAGCAGCTGATACAAAGAAAATTTAAAAATCAATCATAATGTAATAGTTCAGATATAAACAAAACCTTGCCTTCAAACTCAAATATTTATGAAGTATACACTATGTAGCAGACAGCTGGAATAAAACAGGGAACAACGTGAAAGCAACTCCACCCTCCTGGATCTTACAGACAAATATTTCTGAGCTGTTTTCTGTTCATGTATTCTAGAATGTTGTTGACCATGTTCCCATGTCATGGATGTCTTTTCATGACAACTTTTGTTCAGATGGTGTCTGTCTTCTGTTTGTTGGGCCCACGCTTGAGGGCTGGAGCCTCCCCTGACTTCTAGGGCTTCAGCCGGTGCTGCCTTGTTTCCCATAAGGCTGTGACAGTGCAGGCCCTGGGCGGATGCTGGCGAGCAGAACGAAGGAAACTGTCTTATTTCTTGCTTCTGGTGACGATCTCTCGCAGCAGCAGCAACTGCAGGCAGCAAGGGGCATGTGGGGGCTGCAGGCTTACAGTCAGATTCAGCAGTATTTGTAGGATGCAGGCATCTGGGTTGCTGCACGTCACCATGCGATGGTCACACAAGCATTCCTGGGCATGTGGTCTCCATCAGCTCAGCACTGAGGAGCACATGAGGGGCCACTGGTGACAACTCCCGGTCCTTGGGTGATAACACTCAGCTCCTTGCTCCATCAGCCTTCCCTCCAGCCCTCTTTGCCACCCCATAACCACTTTAGTGCATTAAATCTGTTCTACTTAAAATGGGTAACATGTGTATATGTGACTAGACATTGATAGTCTATCAAATTGATTATACCACAATTACAATCTAAAGAGTGCCTATTTACATTGTCTTCAAATTTCTAAGTGATAAATTGTTTGACATTTTAAATAGCT
Source organism: Cheracebus regulus (assembly GCA_963574635.1). NCBI lineage: Eukaryota > Metazoa > Chordata > Mammalia > Primates > Pitheciidae > Cheracebus > Cheracebus regulus. Next base: position 20,833 of record CAUYQU010016225.1, read on the forward strand.
TATTTACAAAGGATTATCTTTTTCTTGTATATATTTAAGGTATACAACCTATTTTTATATGCACAGTGAAATTATTACTAATGATTACTATAGTCAAGCAAATAAACATGTCCATCTTTACTTTGTGTGTATGTGTGTGTGTTTGTCTACATGGGCTAAGAGCAGCTGAAACCTACTCTCTTGGCGACTTTTCAGTACACAATACAATATTATTAACTATAGTCACCATGCTGTACATTAGATCTCTCGACTTAGTTATCCTACACAACTGCAACTTTGAACCCTTTGATCAACATTTCCATACTCTCCCTGTGCCACCTCTCCAGGTAGCATTCTCTAAGTGTAGTCTTCCCTAAAGTGATCGGCAAGAAGATATAAAGTTTTTCAAGTTTCTTAATATCCAACAATTAAATTCCCTGTCCAAAAATGTTTTCGACTTGTGTTACAGCATCACAGAATTAAACTTTATCTGTACGAGGACTGAATCCCACGCACTTTTCCATCCTAGTCAATTTGATAGGTATATCATTGTTTAATCTGCCTTTTCAATTACTAATGTTTATATGACTTTTGACATGTTTATGCACTTAAGTGTTGCTTTATGAAATATCTGTTAAATCCCGTGTACATTTTTTCTATTTCCACATTGTATATGCATATCTATCTACATATCTATATATTTCATGTGTGTGTATTAAAATTTTTTTCTATTTTATTAAATTCCATTTTAAATTCTGGGATACACGTGCAGGATGTGCAGGTTTGTTGCGTAGGTAAACACGTGCCATGGTGGTTTGCTGCACCTGTCAACCCATCACCTAGGTATCAAGCCCCCCATGCATTAGCTATTTATCCTGATGCTCCCTCCAGCCCCGAGATGCCCCTGAGATGCTCCAGTGTGTTGCTCCGCTCCCTGTGTCCATGTGTTCTCATTGTTCAGCTCCTACTTGTAAGTGAGCATATTTGGTGTTTGGTTTTCTGTTCCTACAGTAGTTTGTTGAGGATAATGGCTTCCAGCTTCATCCATATCTCTGCAAAGGACATGATCTCAATCCATTTTATGGCTGCATAGTAATCCATGTTGAATATGTGTCATGTTTTCTTTATCCAGTCTATCATTGATGAGCATTTGTGTTGATTCCATGTCTTTGCTATTTTGAACAGTACTGCAATGAACATACCCATGCATGTATCTTTATAATAGAGTGACTTATTTTCCTTTGGGTATGTACCAAGTAATAGGATTGGTGGGTCAAATGGTACTTCTGGTTCTAGGTCTGTGAGGAATCTCCACACTGTCCTCCACAATGGTTGAACAAATTTACACTCCCACCAACAGTGTAAAAGTGTTTCTATTTCTCCACAAGCTTGCCAACATCTGCTGTTTCTTGATTTTTTAATAACCATCATTCTGACTGGCATGAGATAGTAACTCACTGTGGTTTAATTTGTGTTTCTCTAATGATCAGTGATGTTGAGTTTCTTTTCATATGTTTGTTGGCCACATCAATGTCTTCTTTTGAAAAGCATCTTTTCATGTCCTTTGGCCACTTTTTAATGGGGTTGTCTGTCTTTTTCTTCTAACTTGATTTAAGTTCCTTGTAGATGCTGGATATTAGACTTTGTCAGATGAACTTTCTCTCATTCTGTAGGTTGTCTGTTCACTCTGATAATAGTTTCTTTTGCTGTGCAGAAGCTCTTTAGTTTAATTAGATCCCATTGTCAATTTTTCATTTTGTTGCAGTTGCTTTTGGTGTTTTTGCATAAAATCTTTGCCTGTGCCTATGTCCTGAATGGTATTGCCTAGATTTTCTTTTAGGGTGTTGACAGTTTTGGGTGTTACATGTAAGTATTTAATCCGTCTGAATTAATTTTTTGTATAAGGTGTAAGGAAGGAGTCCAGTTTCGATTTTCTGCATATGGCTAGCCAGCACTGTTTATTAAATAGGAAATCTTTTTTCCACTGCTTGTTTTTGTCTGATAGTTGTAGATGTGTGGTCTTACTTCTGAGATCTCTACTCTGTTCCATTGGTCTCTGTGATTTTTTTTTTTTGACCAGTACCATGGTGTTTTGGTTACTACAGCCATGTCAAATAGTTTCAAATCAGGTAGCATGAGGCCTCCAGCTTTGTTCTTTTTGCTTAGGATTGTGTTGGCTATACAGGCCCTTTTTTGGTTCCATATAAATTTTAAAATAGTTTTTTTTTTGTAATTCTATAAAGAATGCCAATGGCAGTTTAATGGACATATCATTGCATCTATAAATTACTTTGGGCAGTATGGCCATTTAATGATATTGATTCTTCCCATCCATGAGCATGGAATGCTTTTCCATTTGTTTGTGTCCGCTCTTATTTCTTCTAGCAGTGCTCTGTAGTTCTCCTTGAAGAAGTCCTTCACTTCCGTTCTTGGCTCTATTTCTAGGTATTTTATTCTTTTTGTAGCAATTATAAATGGAAGTTCATTCATGAGTTGGCTCCCTTCTTATCTATTGTTGGTATGCAGGAATGTGTGTGATTTTAGCATTGATTTTGTATCCTGATACTTTGTTGAAGTTGCTTATCAGCTTAAGGAGCTTTTGAGCCGAGACAATGGAGTTTTCTAGTGATAGCAGAATGCGGTCTGCAAACAGCAACAATTTTGACTTCCTCTCTTCCTATTTGAATACTATTTATTTCTTTCTCTTGCCTGATTGCCCTGACCAGAACTTCTTATACTATGTTGAATAGGAGTGGTGAGAGAGGGCATCCTTTTCTTGGCTGGTTTTCAAGGGAAATGCTTCCAGATTTTGCCCATTCAATATGATATTGGCTGTGAATTTGTCATAATTGGCTCTTATTGAGATATGTTCCATCAATACCTAGTTCATTGAGAGTTTTTAACATGAAAGGATGTGGAATTTTATTAAAGGCTTTTTCTGAAACTACTGAGATAATCATGTGGTTTTTGTCTTTAGTATTGCTTATGTGATGGATTGCATTTATTGATTTGCCTATGTTGAACCAGCCTTGCATCCCAGGGATGAAGCTGACCTGAAGGTGGTGGATAAGATTTTTAATGTGTTGCTGAATTCAGTTTGTCAATATTTTATTGAGGATTTCTGTATTTATGTTCATCAGGGATATTGGCCTGAGGTTTTTGTTGTTGTTGTATCTCTGCCAGGTTTTGTTATCTGTATGATGCTAGCCTTATAAAATGAATTAGGGAGAAGTATCTCCTTTTCAATTGTTTGTAATAGTTTCAGAATAAATGGTGCCAGCTCCTCTTTGTACATCTGGTGAAATTCAGCTGTAAATCCATCTGGTCTTGTACTTTTATTGGTTGGTAGGCTATTATTGCCTCAATTTCAGAACTTGTTATTTATCTATTCAGGGATTCAACTTCTACCTGATTTAGTCTTGGAAGGGTGTCTGTGTCTAGGAATTTATACATTTTTTTCTAGATATTCTAGTTTATTTGCATAGAGGTGTTTATGGTATTCTCTGATGGTTGTTTTTATTTCCGTGGAGTGAGTGATTATATCCCTTTATTGTTTTTTATTGTGTCTATTTGAGTATTCTCTTTTCTTCTTTATTAGTCTAGCTAGTGGGTTTTCTTTAATTAAGTTTTTCAAAAAACAAACCTGTAGATTCATTGAACTGTTGAAGGCTTTTCACATGTCTGCCTCCTTCAGTTCCACTCTGATCTTGGTTATTTCTTGTCTTCTGTTAGATTTTCATTCTGTTTGCTCTTGGTTCTCGAGTTCTTTAATTGTGATGTTAAGGTGTTGATCTGAAATCTTTCTAGCTTTTTGTGTGGGCATTTAGTGCCATAAAATTTCTCTCTAAATCCTGCTTTAGCTGTGTCCCAGAGATTCTGGGTTTGTTCTCATTGGTTTCAAATAATTTCTTGATTTCTGCCTTAATTTTATTATTTACCCAGGAGTCATTCAGGAGCAGATTGTTCAAGTTCCATGTAGTTGAGTGGTTTTGAGTAAGTTTCTTAATCTTGAGGTCTAATTTGGTTACACTGTGATCTGAAAAAACATTTGTTATTATTTCAGTACTTTTGCATTTACTGAGGAGTATTTTAATTTCAATTATGTAATCCATTTTAGAGTAAGTTCCATGTGGCACTGAGAATAATGTATATTCTGTTGTTTTGGGGTGGAGAGTTCTATAAATATGTATCAGATCTGCTTGATCAAGAGCTGAGTTCAACTCCTGAATATCCTTTTAAATTTTCTGTCTTGATGATATGTCTAATATTGACAGTGGGGTGGTAAAGTCTCCCAGTATTACTGTGTCAGAGTCTCAGTCTCTTTGTAGGTCTTTAAGAATTTGCTTTATGAATCTGGGTGCTCCTGTATTGGGTGCATATGTATTTAGGATAGTTAGCTCTTCTTGTTGAATTGATCCCTTTACCATTATGTAAGGCCCTTCTTTGTCCTTTTTGATCTTAGTTGGTTTAAAATCTGTTTTGTCAGAAACTAGGATTGCAACTCCTGCTTTTTTCTGCTTAGCAAGTTTGTTTTGAGTCTATGTGTGTCCTTTATCTCTAATTTTCTAATTCTTTTTTTCTAATTTTTTTCTAATTCTTTTTTCTCTAATCTTGTCTTATTTCAGCAACGTAGTCTTCACGCTCTGAAATTCTTTCCTGTGCTTAGTCTATTTGGTTATTGATGCTTGCAGTGTGTTGTGTTTTTCAGCTTTATCAGATCATTTACATTCCTCTCCAAACTGGTTATTCTGGTCAATAGCTTCTGTAATGTTTTATCCTGGTTCTTACCGTGTTTGCATTGGTTTAGAACATGCTGTTTAGCTTAGTGAAGTTTGTTATTGCTCACCTTCTGAAGCCTACTTCTGTCAGTTCATCCATCTTAGCCTCCTTCCAGTTCTGCGGAGAGGTGTTGCAATCATTTGGAGGAGAAGAGGCACTCTGGCTTTTTGAGTTTTCAGCATTTTTTAATTGATTCTTTCTGATCTTCATGAGTTTGTCTAGCTTTGAGGCTGCTGACCCTTGGATGACGTTTTCGTGGGGACTTTTCTGTTGGTGCTGTTATTGTTGCTTTCTGTTTGTTTTACTTTTAACAGTCAGGTCCCTCTTCCACAGGGCTGCTGTGTTTTGCTGGGGGTCCACTCCAGACCCTATTTCGAACCTGGAGGTGTTACCTGTGGAGGCTGCAGAACAGCGAAGACGGCTGCCTGCTCCCTCTCCTGGGATCTGTCTGCCAGGGGCATCCGGCTGATGCCGGTGGAAACAGTCTTGTATAAGGCGTCTGGCGACCCCTGCTGGGGGTGGGCGGTCTCGCCCATCAGGAGGCGCTTAAAGCATTCTGGCTGTCCCTTGACGGAGACGGTGTGGTGTGCTGGGTATTCTTTAAATACCTTAAAGAATTTTTAAAGTATTTTGTTTAATACACTAGCGCTAATGATTCAATTTAGTGCACTGATTCTGGCTGCTGGGATTCCTCAGAGCAAACATGGGGAAAGACTTAAGTCTGCTGATTCACGGAGACGCCGGCTACCTCTCCTCCAGGGGCTCGGTCCCAGAGAGTTCACAGTTCTGTCCCTAAACCCCTGGCTGCAGCTGCTGGAACTCCTGCCGGGAGCCCCGCCCAGTGAGGAGGGCGGGTCAGGGTGTGGCCTACAGAGGCCTCCTGGCCGCGATTGCCACCGCGGCTGCGCTGCGCTGGTTCCTCCTGCGTCCGAACTGTCCCGTCTACCCAGAGCCAGCGCGGGAAAATGGCAGACTGGAGCTGCGGTGATGGCTGCGGCCCTCCCGGGAGCTCAGTCACCTCAGGCAGCAGGCGGCGGCAGCGATGACGGCAGCAGCCGCGCGTCCCCCACCCCGGAATTCGGGGGCCTTAGCCTCCAGCTGAGTGGCCGCTGAGAGTCTGCACAGGTCTGTGCGGGGATCCGAGGCCCTGGTGGGCTGGGCTCATGGGGGTCTCCTGGTCCACGGGAGGCACGGATCCATGGGAAAGCATGGCTTCCCAGGCAGGGCAGCATATGATCGCTCACGGCCCCGGCCCGTGTACTCGCAGGTGGGCCATGGCACCGCCCTGATTTTCCTTGTTCTCCGTGGGTCATGCCAGCTGCCTAGTCAGTCCCAGGGACAGCACCCGGATACCTGGGTTGTCGGGGCAGGATTCACCCGCCATTTTGCTTCTTCTAGGCGGGAGATTCTGCCTGCAGCTGATTCTAGTCAGCCATCTTGGCCCTGTGTGAAGTTCAGATGTTACTCACAGAGAGTGTACACTACGGTTTTTTTTTTTTTCAGTTTTGGTTTTGAAAAATGGTGTGCTGTCAGAATCTTTAAAGTATTTTGTTTAGGCCAGGTGCGGTGGCTCACGCCTGTAATCCCAGCACTTTGGGAGGCCGACGCGGGCGGATCGTGAGGTCAAGAGATCGAGACCATCCTGGCCAACATGGTGAAACCCCGTCTCTACTAAAAATACAAAAAAATTAGCTGGGCGTGGTGGCACAGCCTGTGGTCCCAGCTACTCGGGAGGCCGAGGCAGGAGAATCGCTTGAACCCGGGAGGTGGAGGTTGCAGTGAGCCGAGTTCGCGCCATTGCACTCCAGCCTGGCGCCTGGTGATGGCGTGAGACTCTGTATTAAAAAAAAAAGTATTTTGTTTAATACATTAGTGCTAATGGTTCAGTTTAGTGCTTTTGGGATTAGAAAGTCATATATTTTGGAATCGTTTACCTTTACATTTTTCAGTAAATGAGCTTGAGGATGTTTTTTGGTACATTTAACTTTTAATACAATAGTAATTTATTTGGGACGTGATATGCAGTGGACTTCTAACAATATTGTTTTCAAATAGAGCGTAACTCCAAATGCTAAATGCTTCTTTTATTTATGCATTCAAAAATATTTATTCAACATTGGTTATGTGACAGCTGTTATTCTAGGCTTGTTGTGGTAAATCAAAGACTCTACCTTCATCCAGCTTATATTCTAGAGATAACTAAAGGCAATAAACTGATAAACACATAAGATAAAACCGGGTATTAATAACTATAGTGAATAAAAATAAAGGCAGGGTGAGGGGATAGAAAATCACGAGGGAATCTATTTTGTACTGTCTGGTTAGAAGAACTTGATTTAGAAGGTGAAGTTCTATCATACACATGAATGATGTAAAGGCATACTTTTAGGTTAGTAGATAAACAATTTGTGATTCATACTAAGAATGATTAATCCAAAGTATGATATTGAACTTAGTAGAATTCTTTTTCAAGGTTAAATATGTTAAAAGACACCAGATTTAATATATGCAGTCAAACAATGATGTACTATGATTGACAAATGTCTCTCATTTGTTAGATGGAATTAAAAAGACAAAATATATGGAGGTACATTTTCTATTGGAACAGATTTATACTTACAGGTGTATATTGAATGAATCACAACAAAAATATGAAATATTTGAATGAACAAGAATGCAAACAATTTTTGCAATTTCTTAATCTTATGCTACTACATATATATATATATATATATATATATATATATATATATATATGAGTACATATTAGGTTTTGAATTGCTTTAGTTCAATACATAAATTTAAGCATAAAGCCAAGCACTTGAGAAAAAAGCAAAATATAATAGGCAATTTACTCTTCAGAGTTGCCCTTCCCAAATACCTTCATGAACCCTCTGGCCACTTCTTTGTTGCGGAGGCTGTAGATAAGGGGATTCAGCATGGGAGTGAGGATGGTGTAGAATACAGACACCATCTTGTCCTGTGTGGGTGAACGTTCAGATGTGGGTCGCATGTATATAAACATGGCTGCTCCATAGTACATTCCCACCACCATGAGGTGGGAGGAACAGGTAGCAAAAGCTTTGCGGCGACCCTCCCCAGATCCCATGTGAATGACAGCCAGAATAACTCGAGCATAGGAAGCAATAATAACTGTTACAGGGAAGAGAAGCATAATTACACAGCAGATGAATATCATCCTTTCAAACATCAAGGTGTCATTGCATGAGAGGGTAAGAAGGGCAGGTACGTCGCAGAAAAAATGGGGTATTTCCCGGGCACCACAATATGAGAAGGACAGTGCAACTGCATCTTCAATTATGCCATCAAGGGAGCCAAGAATCCAAGAAGCAGCAGCCATGAGACCACAGGTTTTTTGGCTCATGAGGACTGGGTATCTTAATGGGTGGCAAATGGCAATGTACCGATCATAGGCCATTGCAGCCAAAAGGAAACATTCAGCTCCAAGCAGGGACACATAGAAGAATATCTGAGTTCCACAACCTGCCAGAGAGATAGATTTTTTTCCAGAGAAGTAGTTGAAGGCCGTCTTGGGTACAGTGGTACAGATGAGCATGAGGTCCATGAGGGACAGTTGGCTGAGGAGGAAGTACATGGGGGTGTGGAGCTGGGTGTCCAGGTAGATGAGGAGAACCATGGCAGAGTTTCCCATGAAGGCCACTGAAAAGATGCCTAGGACCAGAAAGAAGAGGAAGGTGTGGGTGGGGCTGTGGCTGAAGATTCCCAGGAGGATGAAGTCAGAGTTGAAGGTCTGATTCTCCCATGCCATGATCAATATGTTCACTATGGAGAATACAATATGTGAGAAATAACCAGAATTATGTCAGAGAAACATCAAGGATTTCCCTCCAAGAAAAACACACCTACAAAATGTAAATGAGAAAATTATTTCTCTGGTCATTATTTTTATTTGTAGACTAAGAATTTTAAGAAGTATTTTTAGCTTGATGTGATTTTTTTAATGCAAAGTACATAGCTAATGGACATGATAGGTTTCATAGTAAAAACATGGTATTTTTCTTCAGTTCTATAGTCTAGTTGAGCAACAAGTCAACTAAAAAATGTAATGTAGATTATCCCTTTATAATGACAAGAAAATCATGAAAAGACTCATGAATTTGGGGGAATTTCATTACATTAGTATTATATTTCCCAAGGAAACTAATAACATCACATTATAAGGCTAACAAAATTTCATCTAGGAAAGTATAGATGAAAACAAATGCTAAAATGATACATGATTAGTCAAATTCCAGGTAATAAGAATAAATTAAAATACCAACATGAGGAGTATGTTACTTGATCCTTATTGCTAGTAACAGTAAGTTTCAGCAGAAGATCCTCACCAATATGCTCTTTCCTCATCTAATCCCTAAAAATTAAGACAGTCAGGCATAGTCTATTTTACTGAAGAACCAGGTTACACAAGCGTGTCAGGGCATATTTCAAACTCTTTTAGCTGTGTGACGTTAGATGATTATTTTCTCCAAGCCCTGTTTTCTACTCTATAAATTTTGATATTTATAATATCTATATTATATGATGTTATGAAGACTAAACAATATTAAGTTTTAAAGTATTTAGAATATTACATCAATGTAGTTTGTATAATACAAACATTTTAAATTAAATACTATTTGAGGGAATACAGTATATTCCTAGTTTTCTTTAGAAGGACCCTTTTAAGAGCTTTCTTGTGGCTAAAAAGTAGCATCTTTTTAATTCTTTATTTTTGCATTTATTTGGTTTCTTTCTTGGCCTCTTTCTCCATGGATTAAGGAATTGGCTTTCTTTATTTCTCTCCTAATATCCTCTGAACAAATTGTTCATGTTGTCTTATTAATTTTAATACTATTTATCTACATATTTAATTATAACTCTATAGTTCACTACATCCTACATTCCTAATCAGTTCTAAATTCTCTGAAAGATTTCTTACATCTACAATGCTTGAAAAAACTCAAGCCATATTGTGTGACTTACACATGCTACTTATTTTTTTCAGATATTTTTACTTTTCCCACTTTTCTTAAAACAATTACTAATTATATTTTCTAAAACATTCTTTTATCATTCATCCTGGTGCAAACCTTTCATTATACATCCCACAGAAAATCTCTGAAACATTATTTTTAAATGTTCATAATTTCTCATGTTTGTGGATTAAGACTTACTGCCCAGTGAAAATTACCACATTGCTTGACTCAATTGCAGTCTCTCTAATAAACAATATGTATTTTTTATTTCAAGTTTATTCATGTTGTTATACTTGTGTGAAATTATCTGTCTCCCCATATTTTGAAACATAAATACTAAAAATTTATGGGAAAATAAACATTTAATGTATCAGCTCCTAAAAATGCTGCTTTTTCCATTTTGTACAAAACAATATTTCAATCCAATGTGTAGCATCCTTGAAAGATAATAAGAACCGTAAGTATTGATTCTTTCAAGTTGTACCTAAATTACATAATTAACTAGTCCACCATTTAGATTAGTAATTTAAGGAAGCTGTGCACCCTGAGGAACTCCATAGATCATATACCTTTTGATGTATATTTGACTTCTTATTTATTTTTTTGTCTTATTTATCTTTTTATTCTTCTGTTTAACCACAACCCTAGACACATAGCTTGACTCATAGAGGGAACTAAAATGTCCTGGTCCCCATTATTAACTAACAAGAGGACCTGACTCTAATTAGGTTTAATTTTACATCTGAATTTTTGCTGACAGCTGTTTCTTATGCCTCCTGTGTTAACAACAAACTGCAGCACATTTTAATTCTATACCTTGTCGCATTCTGTCCACATATGTACAATTATCTGTTCAGTTTAGACCATATTAGGACCCACCTGAAGAATAGCAGTGTGGGATAGTAGAACTGATCAAGACTAGTTGTTCTCTTATTAATCAAGAAACATTTTTCAGTTGTTAGTTTCTAGCAGGGAAATGCAATATCTATAGTATGGCAGATGGAGACCTTCAGCCTATATATTCCTCTAATATTTTCATAGTTCAAATCTTTTCAAGGTTAGTTTGCATAGTAGAATATATTTATATTGTGTTATATTGTATTACCTCACTTTTTGCCAAAGCCCATCTATCAAATTATCATTTTATTTACTGTCCTATCATAGGAGACTAAAGTAAATAGTATTTCATGGTTGTCAGGGCACTTATTTCTAAGCACTCAGCTGTTTCTTTCACTTCAACCTCACATAAGCAATGTCTTAGTGAAAGCCAGTTAAGTGATATTATTAGGAAGAATGCATTTATTTAGAGCTATATTAGCATGAAGGGTTAGTATAGACATTAGAGTTACACACTTAAAACATAATGTGTAATACAACATTGTTTATGAATTTTGCAAAAATTTAACCACAGGTTTATATCACAGATTCTTGTGACATCTCTTGTAGTATGGAATTAATAATCTTTGTCTCAAATATCTTAAAATAATGAGATTTTGAATCTAAGATTCAACTTTAAACAGTTTGTGTTTTTAATAATTATAACTATAGGCTAAAAGGAGTTTTACAAAGATAATCTGAGGAGAAGGGAATTTAAGATAGTGAAGTGAGAAGGGAGAAGAGAAGTAATGTTGACTGAGTAAAGACAGAGTGTCAAAAGTTAATTCACGATGGAAGAAGAAATGTTGGTGCTGTAGAGAAACTGAGAGGAACAGGGAGCAAAGGAGTGAAAAATGAGGCAAGAAGCAAGTCCTTAAATGTTGACAACTAAGCTCAATGACTGCCCTAGGGGTACTGCATTGTGCCAATGGACAAATCACTCTCCCACTTCCAAACAAAGGTGCAAAAACCAGGCACTATATTCTAGACAAAAATGGCATGCAAAAACTCTCCTTGCTGAAACTTAGAAATTATTCGTCAAATACACCCCGCTGCCTACAGTCAGAAACTTCAAATCACATCTCACAAAAAGGATTGTTGATGTTTTTTAAAAAGGTTCATAAGTACTTCTGAAAAAAAAATTTGTGTCTGTACCCCTTGGAGATGATGAATAAAGCTAATCTTATATTCTTCAGTCTACCACAATACATTATTTTAAATTTTTTCCAAAGTACCATTTGAGTCGATGAATAGCACATCCTCAAAGGCATTCAATGTCTCAGACTTTTTTTACAGAACAGATTACATTCCTGATTGATCTTGTTTGTGAGGAATTTCAGAAAATTGTTCAAGCCTTTATTTCAAGTCATTTTTTCTCTTTTTCTAGTACAAACCCTTTGCATTCCTACTTACAGATCTCCATGATACAAAAATGTGAGCTTAGGTCTTTCTCAGAAGGTTTGTCTTGCTTGAAATTATCTTTCTTTTTCATAATCCTTTACCTCTGTAAATCATATGTCTTCTTCCAGTTAGAGCACACATACATTTTTCTCCATGCTTGTTTCATCATTCTGTAGATAGCAAGTCCTGCAAATATTCAACTCACAGAAAACGTGGCGAGTATCTGTTTTACACAAATTGCAAATGTCAAAAACCTTCAAATTAGACAAACCTGAGCTTACATTCTGCTCTGTAACCAACAATTTTGCCACCAGGAAAGTTAAATAATATCTCTAAGATTTAAAAAAAAATCCATCAATCACAGAGTTGTTATAAAGAATAATGATTTATTTAAATTTTTTTCCTTAAAATAACTGTATCCCAGTATGCATTTATCAGACGACTCTTACCATCATTATATACATCTTGTCATACATTTCTTTTGGATATCTTGCAATAAGCTTCACTGTTATTCACCAGGAAATATTTTTGAAAATATACTTTTTTCATACTAGATTGTTGATAAGCTGTATGCTTATTTCTTATATGCTCTTAATCAAACAAGTAAGAGTTACACAGTGAAGGAGTCCATACTTGCTCCATAATTATTTAAAGCATGAACAAATAGACAAGATCCAGTGGAGAATCTTACAATGATTCTTAACTTATAATCGTTTTTATTGCTGTAAATAATACCTTACACCGACTTAGCACATTCACAGGTATTATTTAATCCTTTTCAAAAATACTCTGCTTTACTTTCACAGAGACTATAAAGAGGTGTGTTTCAGATTAACATGAAACATTTACTTCCCTATTCTGAGGACTTTAAAATAGCTTAATTTTTGATATAGAACCTTTGAATAAAATGCAATTTCATTCGTTGTGGTTGAACTCCAGAATGCCTTAGATATTTTGGACTATACTCCCTCACCTAAATCTTACCTTCCAGATGTCTTCAATTGGATATATTCCTTCAAAATCTCTGAAAATGTTTAAATTTCTAGAGATAACCCTTGCAACACAATTATACTGAGTCCTCTGTGATTAAATTTTTCAATTCCTCCAGGATATTCGGTCCCTTGACTTTAATTACAGAACTTTGAGTTATCATTCACTTTTTCTTGTAAAATCTCATATAATTTACCTTCCAAATTGAAAGTAAGATTCACTGATGCTTAAAAAAAGGTCCTGTCATGTTTTTGATGAATGATATGAACTACCAAGCAGGATGGCAAAATAGGAAGTCATCCACTTGTGTCTACCACCACCACCACAAGAATGTTGCATGTATCTACAAACAAAAGTCTCCTTGTGAGAGCCTTGGAATTCGGGTGGGAAGTTGTGAAATTCTGCTGGAGCCCAAGACAGAGGAGGTTGTTTTGAGAGTGAAGACGCACACCCAAGTGGCAGACCCACCAATCTGGCTCCCAGGTACAAGCCTGGAATTGGCCCCTTTCCGCCAAAGGGCTTGGTTATACGCCTGTTCAGCCTTGTGTCTGTTACCAAAACCATCTGCCAAGGGGTCCAGGAGGAATCATGCACAGTAGTGCCTTAGCAGACAGACTTATCTGTGTGCCTGCATCAGTCTCAGCAGTGGGCCTGAAGGTTTTCTTGTAACTTGCCTCCAGCTGTTCTTGGTTGTAGTTCCAGCTTTGTACTGTTCACAAAAGGACTAAAAGGGAGACTCATTCCTCTGTGCAACCAGGACAGGCTTGTATTATAACAGATAGAAAAGGTTCACATCAAGTGTCGCTGACATCAGGGAAATTTCCAAAACCAGTTGCTACTGCCTAAGAGTGGGTGCCATTGACAAAAGCTTGCAAAAACCTGTATTCACTGATGAATACTGGCATTGCATCATGTCAAAATTGGGACCCTTCGCAATAATTCAGCAAGGAATAAAGCAGCCTGCAAATGCAGAATGTGTGAGTCATGAAACATAATAACCAGCTCCAGAGCATCACATTAATTGACCAACCGTGAACTTCACAAATATGTCATTCTGTTTGCTTGTGTTTGATTTCTTTATGCTCTTCTCAAATTTTCTCATCATGTTCTTTCAGAAAACGTTCAGAGATCAACTCAGCTTGTCCCAGAGTACACAAGGCCTGTCTTTTTATGTTTTTAACTTTTATCATTAGGGGATTTTCTTTTTTTGTTTGTTTGTTGTACTTTAAGTGTGGGGTTCATCTGCAATTCTTGCAGGATTGTTACATAGGTATACACATCATGGTGGTTTGCTGCATCCAACTCCTCGTCATCTACATTAGGCATTTCTCCTAATGTTATCCCTCCCCAATCCCCCCACCCCCTGTATTCCTCCCCTGCCTCCCCCGAGCCCCCCAACAGGACCTGGTGTGTGATGTTCCCCTTCCTGTGTCCATGTGTTCTCATTGTTCAATACCCACTTATGAGTGAGAACATGCAGTGTCTGGTTTTCTGTTTCTGTATCAGTTTGCTGAGAATGATGGTTTCCAGCTTTATCCATGACTCTGAAAAGGACACAAACTAATCCATTTTTCTGGCTGAATAGTATTCCATGATGTATATGTGTGACATTTTCTTTGTCTAGTCTATCACTGATGGGCATTTGGGTTGGTTCTAGGTCTTTGCTATTGTAAACAGTGCTGCAATGAACATATGTTTGCATGTGTCTTTATAATAGAACGATTTGTAATCCTTTGTATATACTCAAATGAACAGAAGTGTCCGTTCATAGCCTTTGCTCACTTTTTGATGGGGTTGTTCGTTCATTTGTAAATTTGTTTAAGTTGCTTGTAGATTCTGGATATTAGCCCCTAAAACAAAGGTTTATTGCTGCATTTTTGTTCCTAGTAAATCACTTTCTTTTGAAGTACTGCAATTTAGTTGGAAGAATAAAACATTTACTTCTAAAAATACGTAAAGAGGTGAGATTAACAAAAAAATGTAAGCTTCTGTTATCTCTAGAGGCAAAGAACAAAGAACATACATTCAGTTATGTGCACACAGACTTCTACTAATCTGTAATATTGCATTTATTATTTTATTTTATTTTTATATGTTATATTTTATTTTCAAGGTGGAGTCTTGCTCTGTCACTTAGGCTGGAGTGCAGTGATGCAATCTCAGCTCACTGCAACCCTGACTCTTAAGTTCCTGCATTTGCCTCCCAAGTAGCTATATCTGAGACTACAAGCCTGAGCCACCATGCCCAGCTAATTTTTCTATTTTCAGTTGAGATGGGGTTTCACCATACTGGCCAGGCTGATCTTGAACCCTGACCTCAAGTGATCCACCTGCCTTAGCCTCCCAAAGTGCTGGGATTACAGGTGTGAGCCACCGTGCTTGGCCTGTGTATGTTTTATTTTAAGCTGGTGATGAGTACATTGCTGTCTAATTTGTTTTCTACGTTATCTTCTACTGAAATATTTCTAAAGATACAAAGTAGCTATCATTGTAAATCAGACTATGAACAATTTATGGAAAACAATACAATTATCTCAGTAAAAGCAGGACATCATTCAATGCAATTCAGTGAAAATTTATTGAACAAACAATTGGTAAAAGAAATAAAATGGGATTTTGCTAATGTGTTGAATATAACTAACAAAACTTCAGACAAACGCTATAACTGATGGTGAACTATATTGCTAAAGGCCTCAGTTGCTCAATAATATTGTTCTTCAACATTCTAACTCTATATATTTTAATCAAATGATGTAAAGAAAAACAGATAAAATTGGAAAGGGATACAAAGTTATTTCATCCATTGTATGTAATATTTTTTCTCTGCAACAAGGAATATAAAAATAAAAATAGTATTCTTCAATTTAAGGTCTATAAGCAACAGTTAATATATTTCTACATATCAACAAAAACAAATGGAATAATAGAAATAATAATCCATACACTAGAGCAAGAAAATATAAAATACCCATAAACATTTCTATTTTATAATAATAACTTTTAAAGAAAACATATACAGTACTTTTAAGGGATAGAAAACATATTAAGGAACATACAAATAGAATTAGAATTGTGAAGGGAACCTCAAGATGTTAAAAAAGCCAATTCTACCCAAGCATATCTTGCTTTGATGCTGGAACAGAAGGAAGAGTGAAGATAAGCCATAGATGAGGAACGATGTTAGCCCTGGAACGCCCTGACTGCCATTCACTAGCTCTGCAACTTTAGGCAGTTTACTTAAGCTTCTTAATGTTAAAAAAAATTACTTAAGCTTCTTAATGTAAAAAACTTAGTTTCATAATGTAAAAAGAAAGACAATATGATTAAAGATAATATATAATGTATACATCTTTAATAAGGGTATCTGACAAGCTTCTTAATGTAAAAAACAGTTTTATAATGTAAAAAAATGACACTATAATTAAAGATAATATGTAATAATATATACATTTGTCTAATAAGGGTATCTGACATACACAATGGTTGTAGGTGTTATGTGAGTTTACAAACTTTTTTTTAGCCCCAGTGCCAGTTACAGAGAAAGCACTTGGTGTTTTTTTTCTCATTACATGACAGAGAGGGAGAAGTTTCAGAAAGTTCCCACTAATCTACAAGGAAGGAGGCATCATTCTAATTTGGCTTCATGTCCTAGGAGAGGAAATAGAAGTTAATATAAACTTTTATAATTAAAGACGAGGGAATGGATTCCCCAAGGGCTAAAAATTTAAGTTTTTGTCTTTTCATTCATTTGTCAATAACAATATTCCAATTGTACGTTACTTGCATTTTTTTTTCTGATGATGGAAATATAAAAATATTTAGGATATCTCTATATTCTTGCCCTTCCTGGAACAAACAATCTCACTGAAAATATGCACTATTCAGATCAGTACTAAGAGGTAAGTTAACCAAACCCAAGCAAGACTGTGTATAATTAATGTCAAAATTACAGCTGAACATGATTATGATTGATTTCATCTGTTAAGTCATTTTTTGTGCTAAGAATTTTATAAATATTATTCTATTTTACCTGTACAATATTACCTTGAGAAATGTAATACAACTGGAGGCAGAAGGAGTGATTACCTGACCCAGCTTTTCAATGTGCAAGATTGGATTAAATCCATTATTTTGTTTTTTGATGTCCTGTTACTCCAGATTTGAAAAAGAAATGTACAGTGAATAGGAGTCAGAGGAGAAGAGTAGCAGATAGAACATAACCGATGATTCAAAAGTTTTAGCCACATTCTCTTCTCTTTCAATAATTTTGGCTCTTGCAGGATGATAATCCCTAAACCAATGTCTAATATCCAAAACCCTTAAAAAATCTGAACCTTTTTAATGCTAACATGAGATTGTGACCCTTTTCCTTCCTGATGGTTCAGTGTTCACAAACTTTCTCCTGTACACAAAATTGTTTTAAAATATTGCATAAAATTACCTTCAGGCTATTTGTATAAGGTATACACAGAGCATAAATTAATTTTTTGTCTACACTTGGATTCTATTCCAAAAATATCTCATATATATACAGATATTCCAAAGTCTGAAAAACATCTGAAATCTGTAACATATCTAGGCCCAAGCATTTTGGATAGGGAATCCTCAACCTGTATTAATGAATTAATAACAGTTGTCATGTACTCTTCCAAGACATTTACACATATTATTTAAATGTTTAATTAAACTTCAAATATACAAAAGGTTTATTTACAAGAAAATATGTTAGAGGTACATTTTGTAAAATGCTTTAAAATGTTACCAGTGCTTTTGAAAAACAGTTTAACTCTCGGATCACATAACCTTTTAGGCCCAATTTGTAGGTAATCATTATTCCAAAATTGCTGTGCTTTACAAATGATTTCTATATGTATGTTTTGATTTCTCATAATAAGATTCATGAAGTCGTTCCCTGAGATCTACTTTGTTACTTCAACATTCTATTTGTGAGACTCTTCAATGCTACTTCTTGTAGTTATGGTTATAAATTACATTGTCAATGCACATGCAGGTTGCATTTTTGTATTACAAATAAAGTTGCTATGCTCATTATTGCTAATATGAGAGATATGTTGTTTTGTTTTGTTTCCTGGTCATTCCTATTACAAAAGAGTAAAGTCAGTTCGGCAACCCCAATGGATTACACAGTGGGTTACACATGCTGTCTGACACATAATGCTTAATCCTTTTTTGATCAAATTCTGGTCACTCAGTGTCTCTTTTCCATCATCTGACTAGTGACTTCTCAATTTCTGAACATCATTTTAATGATTTCTCTGTTGCTATTGCTCTGGGCATGCACACAGTATCACAGTGTCGTGAAATCTCACCATGATGTTTATAAGTTCTGTGTTATTACTATTGCTCTGGGCATGTGCACAGTACCACAGTGTAATGAAATCTGATACTCCACT
Organism: Cheracebus regulus; assembly: GCA_963574635.1. Lineage (NCBI taxonomy): Eukaryota > Metazoa > Chordata > Mammalia > Primates > Pitheciidae > Cheracebus > Cheracebus regulus. The sequence continues at coordinate 39,269 of CAUYQU010016225.1, forward strand.
TCCAGGTGTGGTAAGGTTAATACATCAAAAGGCATTTTAAAAAGCTAAATATATGCACCATCCTTTTATAAAATGGTAGAGTTTATTACAAAACAATGTAGATTTGATCAATAAAAATGGAAGCATAATATTACAATTAAGGAAAAAAAGTACTTGGTAGGTGATGTCTAATCCAGAGTTAAAAATGCTGTACCTCATTATATTAATACTTTTCAGATGTCAACATTCTAAAAATATATAAAACAAGATGTCATAATTTCAGGTCCATTCTGACAAAGCTTCTTTTTATATTCCTCCCAGTACGATGCTGCATCTCAAAATGTTCTGTTTTGTCTGGCAGTGAATAGTCCTGGGTAATTTGGAGTTGCAAAAAATATTTCACCACAGATCCATTTTTATAAGACTACATACAAATACCTCTCTTGGAATCCCAATTTTATCATTACTGCATTTTCAGATCATTTATATCCTGGATAACTTACACTGAACTTCAGAATTGGGTCTCATATTCCTAATGCCTGAAAGTAAAAACAATCTGTCATATATATATATGAGACCCAATTCTGAAGAAATTAAATATTTAATTTTCTCATGAGTAACACATTATTTCTCTTTATAGAATTTTATTGAATAAATTCACATGGATCTTAATATTGAAGATACAGGGCAATCTAGTGCTCAATATTTTCAATTTTATGACATAAATTGTTATAAATTGTGATATACATTGCCACATTCTCTGTGACAAGACAAACCCAATGAAGACAATTTTAGTACATGATTATGAAGGGAATTTTGGAGCAATGAAGGGAGGTGAAAAATACCAGACAAAATAAGTGTGTATTTATATACGTTCAGCCTAAACTAATGTAACTGAGAAAACTCAGAGGGATTTGTAGATTTACATTCGTCATTCAATTTTGTTTTAATGCCTCGTCATTGGAGTTTAAAACATATGTGGTAGACATGTCTAAATGATTGAGTAGAATTATTCAACATTTTACGGCAATTTAGTGACTGGGAGGAATGATTCTCAAATGTAAAGAACACTTCACCAACGTAAGAAGAAGCACAGGTATAAGCTAACTTGACCAGATAGCTTCATTCTTGGAGTACTATTGCAGACCGAATTAAAGAAAAATTATGGTGGAACTTTGAGGTAATACAGTTTTGTCTGGATAAATTAGCGTATTACAACAGTTAACAAGTTCAAGGTAACTGAGAAGGCTATGGTATGATGTTCAGAATAGGTGGTTCCATAAAGTAAGTTGATACAAGTTATCTTCTTAAAGTGAATTCAGCTCATAAGCACTGGAAATTACTGAGGCAATACAGTCTTTTCCGCTTATTGACCTTAGAAGCCCACCTCCTCTTGAGGACAACACAAGGGAACCTTGTGGTAGGAAACCCCCAAAATGGAGATTCCAGAGATGCTCATTTCTGATACTCAAGACATTGACTAAAGCACGATCTGAGCTACCAATAATCAGGTTTATCCAACTTCTTGATAACTATTTGTTTTAAAACCAGAATGGAGTAAAGTTGAGGCTTGTTTCTCTCTTCATGCTGATTGACAAAAAAGATTTGTTTTTCTTTTAGAGATCGCAATTCTAATCTCATGAAAGTCACATAAGGAGATTTCTTCTGTATCTTCCCAGCCCTGAAGAGGCATTTTTTTGGTATTCCCAGGTCACAGTTGTTCTTATTTAAAATTTAACACTACTTTTGAGTATTTTTTTCTTTCTTACCCACAATATTATTCATAATTTATATAAATAAATAAAACTCAAAAAGATATACTTTACAAAATAAAACTCAAAAAGATATACTTTACAATCTCCCTATATAAAAAAAAGGTATTTCAACCCATGAGGCCAAATTCCAGTTTCCATCTCCTCTGCAGATTTCTTCTAGCTCTCTTGCTGCTCCTGGATTATTCAGCTTTCATTGCTGTTGTTGTTGTTGTTTTTAGTCTCTTCGTTAAAATGTGATGCATGGATAAATGAGAAAAAGTACATTTTTGTCTAATCAGTCTACTCACCAGGCTTCTCTTTCTGCTTATGACATCAATTTTTACTGCCTGGAATTATCTCCCTTTACATATTGGCTTTGCTCATACATTTAAAATTATCTCATACAATAAAATCTAAATACCACAACAGACGAGAAACATAACTCTAAATTTAAAAACCCTATGTTCTCAAAATCATATACACATTTCTATTTTTTCTGTGTATGTCCTATTTATTGCATTTCATTTTGTGGAATTCATGTATGAATAACCCTTTCCTGTGATCTGGTCTCTTTAACTTTTTCAGAGACTTTGCTGAATGCCACTGGAAGTGTGAGGTTTCCCTTGACTACTCAAAGCTGAACATACTGGTGCAATTCTAACACCCTTCTTTAACTTACTTTTCTCCAAAGCATTTATCATCTTATAACATAAAGTGGTTTATATGTCATCATCTGATCACAGTCTCTATGACCTGTATGGACTGGGCCTTTGATTGTTTTGATTACTGTGGTAGCCACAGTGCGCAACACATAGCCAGGCTTTGTCAGTGTTGCTTGAAAGGGTCTATTTCATACGTTTCTGATTTTCTGTTTTTCTTTGCATATCTGTTAAGTCCATTTGTTGTAATATATAGTTTAAGTCCATTGTTTCTTTGTTGACTTTCTGTCTTGATGACCTGTTTAGTGCTCTCAGTGAAGTACTGAAGTTTCCCACGTTATTGTATTGCCATCTATCTCCTTTCTTAGGTCTAGTAGTAATTGTTTTTTACATTTGGGAGTTCCACTATTATGTGAATATATATTTTGAATTGTAATATTTTCCTGTTAGACTAGTCCTTTTATTATTATAAAATATCTTTTATAAACTGCTGTTGATTTAAAGGTTGCTTTTTCTAATGTAAGAATAGCTACTCCTGCTCACATTTGTTGTCCATTTGCATGGAATATCTTCTTCCACCTCTTTATCTTAAGCTGATGTTACTCCTTATGTGTTTGGTGAGTTTCCTGAAGATGCAGAAACTTGGTTGGTGAATTCTTATCCATTCTGACATTCTGTATCTTTTAAGTGAAACACTAAATTGAAGAACACAAGGTGGCCAGCTTGATAAAGAACAAGATCCATTTGTTTGCTGTATTCAAGAGAAGAGACTCATCTCACATGCAATGACACACATAAGCTCAAAATAAAGGGACGGAGGAAAATCTACCAAGCAAATGAAAAACAGAAAGATGCAAGGGTTGCAATTCTAGTTTCTGACAAAGCAGACTTTAAGCCAACAAAGATTAGAAAAGACAAAAAAAGAGCATTACATAATGGCAAAGTGTTTAATTCAACAAGAAGAGCTAACTATCCTAAATATATATGCACCCAACACAGGAGTACCCAGATTCACAAAGCAAGGTCTTAGAGACCTTTAAAGAGACTTAGACTCCCAGTCAATAATACTGAGAAACTTTAACACCCCAATGACAATGTTAGAGAGAGAACTGAGACAGAAAATTAACAAAGATATTCAGGACCTGAATTCAGCACTGGATCAAATAAAGCTGATAAATATCTACAGAACTCTCCACCTCAAAACCACAGAATATACATTCTTCTCATCACCACATGGTGCTACTTTAAAATCAATTACATAATCAGAAGTAAAACGTTCATCAGCAAATGGAAAAGAACTGAAATACAGCAAACTCTCTGGGACCACAGCACAATCAAATTCAAAATCAAGACTATGAAATTCACTCAAAACCATACAATTACATGAAAACTGAGTAACCTGCTTCTGAATCACTTTTGGGTAAATAATGAAATTAAGAAATCAAGAAGTTCTTTGAAACCAATGAGATCAAAGGTAAAACTTACCAGAATCTCTGGAACACAGATATGGCAATGTTCAGAGGGAAATTTATATAATTATGTCCTCATCAAAAAGTTAAAAAGATCTCAAGTTAACAACTCAACACTACAACTAAAAGAACTAGAGAGCCAAGAGCAAACAAATGCCAAAACTAGCAGAAGACAGAAAATAACCAAAATCAGAACTGAACTGAAGGAGATAGACACAAAAAAACTATTCAAAAGATCAATGAATCCAGGAGCTGGTTTTTTTGAAAAAATTAATAAAAGAAATATACTGCTAGCTAGACTAAAAAAATAAAAGAGAAGATTTATATAAACACAATCAGAAATGACAAGGGGGATATTACTAGTGACCCCACAAAAATGCAACCAGCAGAGAATATTATGAACACCTCTGTGCACATTAACTAGAAAATTTGGAGTAAATGGATACATTTCTAGGCACTCACACCCTTCCAAGACTGAACCAGAAAGAAATCAATAGACCAATAATGAATTTTGATATTTAGGGATTAATAAATAGCCTACCAACCAAAAAAGCCCAGGACCAGATTGATTCACAGTTGAATTCTACCAGAGGTACAAAGAAGAACTGGCACCATTCCTGCTAAAAGTATTCCAAAAAATCAGAGAACAGGCACTTCTCTTAACTCACTATATGGGGCCTGCATCATTCTGACAACAAAACCTGGCAAAGATACAACAAAAGAAAACTTTAGGCCAATATTTTTTTATGGCTATCAATGGCAAACTGAATCCAGAAGCACATCAAAAAGCTTACATACAACGTAAAGTAAGCTACATCCCGGGATGCAATGTTGATTCAACATAGATGAATCAATAAATTTAATTCAACACCTAAACAGAACAAAAGAAAAAAAAATCACATGAGGATCTAAATAGATTCAGAAAAGACTTTGATGAAATTCAACACCTTCTCATGTTAAACATTGTCAATAAATTAGATATTGAAGAAACATACTTTAAATTAATAAGAGCCATCTATGACAAACCCAAAGCCAACCTCATACTGAATGGGCAAAAGCTTGAGGCATTCCCCTTGAAAACCAGCACAAGACAAGGATGCATTCTCACCGCTCCTATTCAATATGCATTGAAAGTTCTGTCCATGGCAATCAGGCAAGAGAAAGAAATAAAATGCCTCCAAATATGAAGAGAGGAAGTCAAACTACCCCTGTTTGCAGATGACATGATCCTATATCTAGAAAACCCCATCGTGTCATCCCAAAAGCTTCTTAAGTTGATAAACAACTTCAGCAAAATCTCAAAATACAAAATCAATGCATAAAAGTGACTATCATTCCTTTACAACAGTCAAGTCAACCAAGAGCCAAATCATGAACGTGATTCCATTCACAATTGCCACAAAACGAAGAAAATACCTAGGAATACAACTAACTAAGGAGCTGAAAGATCTCAACAAGAACTACAAAACATTGCTCAAAGAAATCAGTGATGGCAGTAACAAATGAAAAACATAATCCATGCTCATTTAAGTCTTCAATCCATCTTGAGTTAATTTTTTATAAGGTGTAAGAAAAAGGTCCAGTTTCAATTGCCTGCATATCGCTAGCTAGTTTTTCCAGTACCATCTATTAAATAAGAAATCCTTTCCCATCACTTGTTTTTACCAGTTTTGTCCAAGAGCAGATGGTTGTAGATGTGTGGTCTTATTTCTGAGATCCCTGTTCTGTCCTATTGGTCTATGTGTCTTGGTGCCAGTACCAAGATGTTTTGGTTACTGTAGCCTTGTAGTATAGTTTGAGGTCAGGTAGCATGATACCTCAAGCTTTTTTCTTTTTGCTTAGAATTGTGTTGGCTGTATAGGTTCATTTGGTACTACATAAATTTTAAAGTAGATTTTTGTAATTCTGTAAAAAATGTCAATGGTAGTTTAATAGTAATAGTGTATAAATTACTTTGGGCAATATAGCCATTTTCATAGTATAAACATCAAAAGCAATTGCAACAAAAGCAAAAATTGACAAATGGAACCTAATTAAACTAAAGGGCTCATGCACAACAAAAGAAACTATAAGAGGACAGACTACTACAGAATGAGAGAAAAATTTTGCAATCTATCCATCTGACAGAGATCTAATATCCAAAATCTACGAGACACTTAAACAAATTTACAAGGAAAAAAAACCATTAAAAAGTGAGCAAAGGACATGAACAGATCTTCTCAAAAGAAGACATTTATGTGGCCAAGACACATGGTAAAAAGCTCAATATCTTACACCAGTTAGAATGGCGATCATTAAAAAATCTAGAGACAACAGATGCTGGAGAGGATGTGGAGAAATAGGAACAGTTTTACACTGTTGGTGGGAGTGTAAACTAGTTCAACCATTGTGGAAGACAGTGTGGCGATTCCTCAAGGACCTGGAAACCCTGCTTTTATTTAAAAAAAAAAAAAAGAGAAAAGACAGAGAGACAGAATGGAATGGAATTGTAATGGAATGGTACTAGAATTGCAATGGAATGGGCATGTAATTGGAATGGAATTGGAATTGGAACTGAATGGAATTGCTACAGAATGGAAAACAATTGGAATGGAATGGTGTTGCAATTGCAATGGTATTCAAATGGAATTGCTATTGGAATTGGAAATGGAATAGGAGTGGAATGGAATGGAATTGGAAATGGAATGATATGGAATTGGAATTGGAAAGGGGCACAATTGGAATTGGAACGGAATGGGAATGGAATGGAATTGTAATGGGAATGGATTGGAATTGGAATGGAATTAGAATTGGAATGCAATGGGAATTAAATGGAATTGGAATTCGAATGAAATTTGTATGGAATTGGAATTAGAATGGCATGGGAATGGACTGGAATTGGAATTGAGTGGAATTGGAATGCAATTAGAATTGGAAGGGAATGGGAATTGAATGGAATTGGAATGGGAATGTCCTGGAATTGGAATGGGAATAGCCTGGAATTGGAATTGAATGGAATTGGAAGAGGAAAGGAATGGAATTGGAATTCAAATAGATTGAATTGAAATGGAATGGAATTTGAATTGGAATGGAATGGTAAGTGGAATGGAATGGGAATGGGAATGGAATCTGAATACGAATGGGGATGGAACGGGAATCAGAATGGATTGGAATTGGAATTGGAAGGGAATGGAATTGGAATGGGAATGGACTGAAATTGGAATGGAATGAGAATGGAATGGGAATGGAATGGAATTGGAATTTGAATGGGAATGGAATGTGAATAGGAATGGAATGGGAATTGGAATGGATGGAAATGGAATAGAATTGAAATGGGAATGGAATAGAATTGTAATGGGAATGGAATGGAATGGAATGGGAATGGAATTGGAATTGGAATGGAATGGAAAGGAACTGGAATGGGAATGGAATTGGAACTGGAAATGGAATGGAATTGGAATGGATTGGAATTGGAATTGGAATGGGAATGGAATTGGAATGGAATGGAAGGAAATTGGAATGGAATGGAATTGATATTGGAGTGGAGTGCAACTGGAATGGAGTGGAATGGAATTCGAATGGTATGGTATTGGAATTTGAATGGAGTGGGAATAAAATTGGAATAGAATGGAAAGGAATGGAATTGGAATGGAATGAAGTGGAATTGGATTGGAATGGAATGGAATGGAATTTGAATGGAATGATATTGGAATTGGAATGGAATGGAATTGGTATTTGAATCGAATGGAATTGGAATTGGAGTGAAATGGAATTGGAATGGATTGTTATTGGAATTGGAATGGATTGGCATGGGAATGGACTGGAATTGGAATTGACTGGAATTGGAATGCAATTAGAATTGGAAAGGAAAGGGAATGAAATGGAATTGCAATGGAATTGAATGGGAATGGACTGCAATTGGGATGGAATTAGAATTGGAATGGAAAGGGAATGAAGTGAAAAGGGAATTGGAATGTAACAGGAATGGATTTGGAATGGAATGGAATTTAAATTCTGATGGAATGACATGGGAATTGGAGCACCATGGGAATGGAATTGGAATTGGAATGAAAATGGAATTGGAATGGGAATGGAATTGGGGTTGGAACGGATTTGGAATTGGAATGGAATAGAATTGGAATGAAAGGAGAATTGGAATGGAATTGGATTGGAATGGACGGGAATTAGACTGGACTGGAGTTGGAATGGAATTGGAATTGAAATGGAAATGGAATTGGAATGGGAATGGAATTGGAGTTGGAATGGAATTGGAATTGGAATGGAATAGAATTGGAATGGAATGAGAAGTGGAATGGAATGGAATGGAATTTTACTGGAATGGACTGGAATTGGAAGGGAATGGAGGTGGAATGGAATTGGAAGGGAATGGAATGGAATTGAAATTGAATGGAATTGGAATGGAAGGGAATTGGAAAGGGAATGGAATTGTAATTGGAACTGGAATGGAATGGAAGAGGAAAGAAATGGAATTGGAATGGGAATGGACTGGAATTGGAATGGAATGGGAATGGAATGGAATGGGAATGGGAATGGAATGGAATTGGAATTGAAATGGTATGAGTTGAAATGGAATAGAATGTGAATTTGAATGGAATGGTAATTGGAATGGAATGGGAATGGGAATAAAATTGAAATAGGAATTGGGATGGATTTGGAATCAGAATGGATTGGAATTGGAATTGGAATGGAATGGAATAGAAATGGAATGGAATTGGAATGGGAATGAACTGAAATTGGAATACAATGGGAATGGAATGGAATGGTAATGGAATGGAATTGGAATTGGAATGGAATGAATTGAAATGGAATGGAATGTGAAATGGAATGGAATGCGAATGGAATGGAATGGGAATTGGAATGGATAGGAATGGGATAGTGTTGGCAAAGGAATGAAGTGGTATTCGAATGCAATGGAATTGGAATTGGAATGGAATTGTAATGGAACTAGAGTCAGAATGGATTGGAATTGGAATTGGAATGGAATGGAGTTGGAATGGGAATGGACTGGAATTGGAATGGAGTGAAATGGGAAGGGATGTGGAAAGGAATTGAAATTCAAATAGAATGAATTGAAATGGAATGGAATGTGAATTGGAATGGAATGGTAACTGAAATGGACTGGGAATGGTAATGGAATTGGAATAGGAATGGGGATGGAATTGGAATCAGAATGGATTGACACTGGAATTGGAATGGATTGGAATTGGAATGGGAATGCACTGAAATTGGAATGGAATGGAATGGAATTGGAAATGCAATGGAAATGGAATTGGAATGGGAACGGAATTGGAGTTGGAATGGAATTGGAATTGGAATGGAATAGAATTGCAATGGAAGGAGAATTGGAATGGAATGGAATGGAATTGGATTGGAATGGACTGGAGGTGGAATGGAATTGGAAGGAAATGGAATGGAATTGAAATGGAATGGAATTGGAATTGAAGGGAATTGGAATGGCAATGGAAAAGTAATTGGAAGGAATGGAATTAGAATGGAATGGAATGGATTTGAAATGGAATGGAATTGGAATGGAATGGAATAGGAATGGAATGGAATTGGAATGGGAATGGACTGGAATTGGATTGGAATGGGAATGGAATGGAATGGAATGGGAATGGGAATGGAATGGAATTGGAATTGAAATGGAATGAATTGAAATGGAATGGAATTTGAATTGGAATGGAATGTTAATTGGAATGGAATGGGAATGGGAAGAAAATTGCAATAGGAATGGGGATGGATT